>MU119267.1:92826-136521 GCA_014904845.1 Acephala macrosclerotiorum
AGTATTAATTTAAAACTAAATATTTAAATATTTGAAATTTATAATTTATAGTATTTATTTAGTTTATTATAAAAGTTTCAAGTAAATCTATCGAGTGCGTATTAAAATATTAAATTGTAAAATTGAAAATTATTGAGTTTTTATTAGAAAAAATATTTTTTATTAATCGTTTTATCGAAAAATACGTACGTTAATAGTACTATTAGCGAGTCAATAGTAATTTAATCGATTACTAGTACTATTAATTATTTTAATCTAGTATTAATAGTACTAATCTAGTGCCAATAATATTAAAGTATTACTAATAGTATTAATTTAAAATTAAATATTTAAATATTTGAAACTTATAATTTATAGTATTTATTTAATCTATTATAAAAGTTTCAAGTAAATTTATCGAGCGCGCATTGAGATATTAAATTACAAAGTTGAAAATTATTGAGTTTTAATATTCTTCGCCAAGAAACTAGCGATCGCGCTTTATTCGATCAATAGATTTTTATCGTCTTATAAATCATACAAATAAATAAGAATGAAAATTGAAAATATTAACGCTATTTAAAATCTGATCGTAGAATCAATCGATTCAAGCAAAATTTACGCGCGTAAAGAGTACTAGTAAGTACTGCGAGCGAGTACTACAATTAATCAGTGTTGAGTATTGAGAATTTAAAATAAGACACTTAGAGACTGAGCGGTTCAATTGATTAAGTGTAGCTGTATAAAGGCCGCGCGCAGTCGTTTGCAATCGCCGAGAATCGAGAGTTTTAATGTTCTTATGAACTTAGATTCATTTGCTAATCGATTATCATTGGACGTCAAAGTTTTAGACATGCAATAATTGCGTAGCGCGCGCTATTAGCAAACCGCTAGTATTATTGGCAATTAATTAGCATATAAAATTTTTTCTTGATATATATTCTATTAATTTATATAATAACAAATTAATAAAATCGTTTAAAATTTGAAATTTAACGATATTTAATCGAGTTTTAATTTATTTTTAAATTTTATATAGTTTAAATTAATTAATATATTATAATTATAAACGTAATACGATTGTACGTAAATTAAAATTTTAATATTTTTTATTAAATCGATTATATATTAATTCGAAATTACTATATAATTATTTTTATTATAAAATTTTTAATAAATCAATTAAATCGTTTTATTTAAATATTTCGATTAAATTTAAATAAAATAATTTATTATTAAAAATGTTAATATAACGTATATATAAAAAAATTAATATTAATTTTTAAATCGAATAAATAATAAATTAAATAAATAATAAATCGAATAAATAAAAAAAATTTTTTCGTTCGAAAAAAAAAATTCGTTTAACGATTTATAAACGAATTAATAACGAACGAATTTTTTTTTTTTTATTTGATATATATTTTATTTTATAAATTTTATAAAAAATTATAAAATTTTCGATTTTAATAATTTATTTGTATTTTAAATTTTAAATTAAAAACTTTTAATTTAAATATTTTATTAAAATAATTATTCGATTTTTATCGAATAATAAAAATTAATAAATTAATAAATTTTTTAATATTTTAAATAAAAACGTATTTTTAAAATTTTATATTAAAAAATTTTTTTTTAAAATTTTCGTTTTTTATATTAAATTATTATAATCGATTTAATTAATTTAAATTATTTTATTTAATATTAAATAAATATTTTAATATTTAAAATAATAATTTATTTATTATAAAATTTTATATTAAAATTTTTTTTTTTTAAAATTTTCGTTTTTTAAAATTTTTTTTTTTTATATTCAATTATTATAATCGATTTAATTAATTTAAATTTTTTTTTTAAATATATAATTTTAAAAAAAAACTTTTTAAAATTTTTTTTCGAAAATTATATAATTATAAAATTAAATTTCAACGTTTTATTATTTAAATATTTTAAATAAAAACGTATTTTTTATGAAATTTTATATTATTAAAATTTTTTTTTTTAAAATTCTCGTTTTTTATATTAAATTATTACGATTAATTTAATTATTTTTAATTATTTTAAAAAAAAATTTTTTAAAAAATTTTTTAAAAATTATATAATTATAAAAATATTTAATATTTAAAATAAAAATATATTTAAAAAATTTTTAATATTTTTTATCGAAAAAATAAAATTATCGATTTTAATATTTAAAATATAAACGTATTTAAAAATTTTATAATTATTATTTTTATTAAATATAATTATATTTTATTAATTTATATAATAACGAATTAATAAAATTATTTAAAATTTAAAATTTAAAAATATTTAATTAAATTTGAATTTATTTATAAATTTTATATAATTCGTATTAATAAATAACTTTTAATTATAAT
Source organism: Acephala macrosclerotiorum (assembly GCA_014904845.1). Lineage (NCBI taxonomy): Eukaryota > Fungi > Ascomycota > Leotiomycetes > Helotiales > Mollisiaceae > Acephala > Acephala macrosclerotiorum. Next base: position 95,187 of record MU119267.1, read on the forward strand.
CGTAATATAAATCGAAATTTTAATATTTTTTATCGAATTAATTATATATTAATTCGAAATTAATATATAATTATTTTTATTATAAAATTTTTAATAAATCAATTAAATCGTTTTATTTAAATATTTCGATTAAATTTAAATAAAATCGTTTATTGTAAAAAATATTAATATTACATACATATAAAAAAATTAATATTAATTTTTAAATCGAATAAATAATAAATTGAATAAATAATTAAATATAAAAATAAAATTATATATATTTAATCGATTTAAAAAACGTAATACATAAAAAATTATATAAATATTTTTAAATTTATTATATATAATTAAAAATTAAATAATAATTTAATATAAATTTTAATATTAATTAATACGTAATTTAATAATCGTTTTTATATAATATAATAAAAAAATAAAAAAAAATAAAAAAAAATAAAAAATATATTAAATAATTATATTTAAATTTTTAATATTTAATTAAAAAATCGATTATTAATTAATAAATAAATTCGATTAATAAAAATATTAAAACTTTCGATTTTCGAACGATTATAAACGATTATACGCGATTTTTATACGATTTTTATATAATTATATTTAATTAATTAAATTGTTTAATTTTTAAATATTTTAATTTAAATTTTTAATATCGAATAATACAATAATTCGCATATTAGATCGGTATTTTTACACGTATAAATTTTATTTAAATCGATCGATTTTATAATTGAATTTTAAATAATATTAATATTTTTAATTTTTAATTTTATTTATTTATATAATTTATAAAATAATAAAAATTTATTAATCGAATAAAACGCGATTATTAGTTTATATATAAATTTTAATAAAAAATATTAAAATTTAATAATTTTTAATTTTATAATTTAATATTTTAATATGTATTTAATAAATTTTTTTAAAAATTTTATAATAAATTAAATAAATACTATAAATTATAAATTTCAAATATTTAAATTTTTAATTTTAAATTAATATTATTAATATTAAATTAATATTATTAATATTAAATTAAAATAATTAATAATATTAATAATCGATTAAATTACTATTAATTCGTTAATAATTTTATTAATATATGTATTTTTCAATAAAACGATTAATAAAAATTTTTTTTTTTAATAAATAATATTTTTTTAATTTATATTTATATTAATATTTTTTTTTATATTTTTAATAAAATTTTTAATATTTAAAATAAAAACGTATTTTTAATATAATTTTATATTAAAATTTTTTTTAAAATTTTTACTTTTTATATTAAATTATTACGATTAATTTAATTTTTTTAAATTTTTTTTTTAATATATATTTTAAAAAAAACTTTTTAAATCTTTTTTTAAAAATCATATAATTATAAAAATATTTAATATTAAATAAATTTTTTTAATTATTCGTTTTAAAAATTAATATTAATTTTTATTAAATTACGTATAATTTATATAATTCGAATTATTTTAATTATAAAAAAAATATTAAATTTAATTAATTTATTAAAAATTTTACAATTATATAATTTTAAAATAATATATAATTATTTTAATAAAAAATATTAAAATTTAATTAAATATTTTTAAATTTTAAATTTTAAAAAATTTTATTAATTCGTTATTACATAAATTAATAAAATATAATCGTATTTAATAAAAATTATAATTATAAAATTATTTAAATACGTTTTTATTTTAAATATTAAAATATTAATATTTTAAAATTTTATTTTTATTAATTTTATAATTATATAATTTTTAAAAAAAAAATTTAAAACTTTTTTTTTTAATAAATATAATTATAATAATTTAATATTATAAATATAATATTAATTTAATAATTACGTACAATATTAATTTTAATTCGAATTAATATCGTTTTATTAAAATTGAGATTATATTTTTTTAATTTTTGCGTATTTTTTTAAAAAATTAATTATAATTTAACGAATATAATTAAAATTATTTTGTATTTTCATTTTTAGTTTATTATTAATAATAAGTATTTTTAGTAATACTAATATTAATTAATAATTGTTTTTTAATTACGAAATAATAAAATTTTTATTTAAAAAAAACTATTTTAAAAAATATATTAAAAAAAATTTATTTTACGTTTTTAAATATTATCGAATTATAAGATTTACTTTTTACGAAAACGAAATTTTAATATTATACAAATTTTTAAAAATTCGATCAAATAATTAATTAGATTATTATATTTATTATTTAATTCAAATTTATATTATTATATAAAACAATTAAATTTATAAAAAATTTAATTAATTAATTAATTAAATAATTATATTTATTATTTAATTAAAATATTATTAAAAATTTATTTATTTTTATTTTAATAAATATAATTTTATACGTTTAATTATTTAATTTAAAAACGTAATAATAATATTTTAATATTTTAATTTTTTAATATTATTACGAATTTTAATTTTTTTTAATTCGAATTAAATCGAATTTAAATAATAAAATATTACTTGAAATAAAATCGAAATATAATTATAATAAAACGAAATAAAAAAAATTATTCGATTTTACATCGAAAATTTTCAATAAAAAATAAATTAATAAATTTATTTTATATATAATAAAATTTTATAAAAAAAAAAATTGTATTAACGATATATTATAAAATTATTTTCGAGAGAACTTTATAAAATATATAAAAAAAATATGTTTTCGTTTCGTTTTTCGATCAAATAATACTTAGTAAAATTCGTATCTCGCGAGTATATTTTTATTTTTTTTTGTTTTTACGTTTATTACGTTTGTTTTATACTCGATCGAAAATAACTATTAATTTAAATTTATTTTAAATTTATTTAACGATTTAAATTTGAAATTAAAAAATTTTAATTTGAACGTTTTATAAGTATTTAAAATTGAAATAATTCTCGTTAATACGAAAAAAATAATTCGTTTAAAAAAACGTTTTTTTAAAATCGAATAAATTAATCAAAACTTTATATTAAAAAAATACTCTTTGAAATTTCTATTTTTTATATTGAGTTTTTACGATTAATTTAATTGATTTTAAATAATTATTAAAACTATACTTATTAAAAAAAGATTTTTTAAAAATTCTTTTTGCGATCTACGGTTTTTTAAGTCTATATTACGATATTATTAATCGCATTTCTTTGACGTAAATTTTGTCGAGCGATAAAAACTTTTTAATAAACGCAAATTACGATTTACGACATTTTACAAGTTTTATTTAAATTGCGTAACAATTACTAATTCAAATAAATTACAATTGAAAATATAAATAATTTAAATATAAATTCAATTTATAAATTAATTGTAATAAATTTATTACATTTATAAATAAGCAAATAAAATCGTAAAATTATTAAAATTTTAATATTTTTAAATTCGATTATATTATAATTTTAAATGTTTAAAGTATTTTAATTTTTTTTTCGAGCGTTTTAAATTAATTATTTTCGATCGAAATTAAATATAGTATTTTTTATATTTATATTTTATAAATTTTAATTTAATTAAATTTTGTAAATTTTGTTTAATATATTTTATTAAAATAATTATAAAAAATAAAATAAATTAAAAAAAAATCAAAATCTATTTCTAAATCGTAAAATCTTATTTTTAAACTCGAAAATCGAAATAAATTCTCAATTGCTAATAACGACGTAAAAATAATCACGGGATTTAAAAGTTTTCTACGAATAAAAATCGTTTTTCTTTTTTTATTTTACGTTACGTTAAACAAATATTATTTTTAGTAAATATAAAACTTATTAAAAATTTACGAGATTATTTTTATAATAACGAAGTTTTTATAATTATAAATAAATAATCGATTATTAAAAAACTCGAAAAATTTATTAATAATAATAAATATTATAAATAAATAAAAAATAAAATTAAAATTTAAATAAAAAAAAATAAATTCAATTTAAAATATAATTTAAAATACGTTTAATTTGTATTATTTTAATATTTATTATTTTCGATTTTATTATTTTAAATTTTATTATTTTAAAATATATAATTATTTAAAAATACATTATTTAATTAAATATTTTATTTTATATATTTTTAATTTATAAATTAATATTATTTTTAATCGAATATAAATATTATTTTTAATAATAATTTTTATTCTCGATTATTTAATATATTTTAATAATTAAATTAATCGAATTTATTTATTAAATTAATTACAAATTTAATAAAAATTTATAATAACGATAAAAAATACAAAAAAAAATTATATAATATTATTAAAATTAAATTTCGAATTTTTTACGATTATTATTATAAAATTAGTATATTTAAAAATTAATATATTAAAAAAAATTTTATAATATTTAAAAAATAAATTATTTTATTTTATTATAAAAAACTTATTAAACGAAATTATAAGTTTATATTTATAATAATTTTAATTAAAATATCTTTCGAAATCGAGAAAAATTAATAATTATATATATTTTTATAGAAAAATATTATATTTTTACAAATTATTTCAAAGAATTTATCGAAGATTAAATTAAAATATTTTTAATTATTATTCGAGTAATTATAAAAAATTTAAAACGATTTATCTTTGAAATATTAAATAAAATACAATTTTCGCGATTAAATTATTAATATTTATTAAAGTATTAAAAAGTACAATTTCGTATTATATAAATTTATTAGTATTTTCAAAAGCGTTTACGTTAAACTACATTTTACAATTAATATTATAACGCGTTTATATAAAATATAATAATATTTTATTATTTTCGATTAAAATAAAAATAATAAAAACGAATACGAAAAATATAATTAAAATTAAATTAATTATATATACGAAAAACGTAATAAAAAATAAAAACAAAATCGAAAAAAATTTCGCGACGAATATCGTAAAAAACGTAAATATTAAAAAGAATTATATTAAAAAAATATTATATTTATAATAAATCGAAATATTAATTAATAAAATATTTAATAAATAAACGATAATAAATTTACGATCGATTTCAATAATAAATTCAATTTAAAATAAATCGAAAAATTATTATTATTTATTATTAAAAATTTTTCGTAAATTATAAAAATATTAAAAGTTTAAAAAATAAAAAAAACTAAAAATTCGATTAATTATTTATAAATATAAAAATCGAAAACGAATATAATTATTTTATTATAAAATTTAAAAAAATTAATAGTATTTAAATAATAATTATTTTAAACGATTAATTTATTCGTTATATAATTACGAAAAAAAATATATTTAATATTTTATTATTATAATTCGAATCGAAAAAAAGTTTATTTTTTTATTTTTAAAAATTAATATTTATTAAAAGTTTTTTAAAGTATTATATTAAATAATAAAATTATTAAAATATCGATTATCGAATAATTATAATTTTTAGTACTATAAAAACTTAATTATAAAATTTAATAATTTTAAAAATATTTTAATTTAAAAAAATAAAATTGTTTTTATTATACGAAAATAAAAATATTTTTAAATATTATTATATTAATCGAAAAAAAATTTAATTTGAAATTATTTTATCGATATCGAATTATATTAATTATATAAACACTTTAAACATTTATTAATATAACGTTTTATAAAAGTTTTTTAACGAGTCAATTATAATATAAATATTAAATATTATTATTATTATTATTATTATTAAATATATAAATAATTTTTTAAAAAATTTAAATTTATTTTATAAAATAATTATAAATTTAATTATTTAATTATTATTAATATTTTATATTTAAATAAAAAATTAATTTTATAAGTAATAAACTCGTTTATAATATTTTAAATTGTTAAATTTTTAAAAAATATATTTATAAAAACGATATAAAATATTTTTCGTATATATTAAATCGATACGTATTAAAAATTATTTAATTATTTCGTTTATAACGTGAAAAAAAAATTTTAATTTATAGAGTTTCAATAAAACGTTAAAAAAATATTTATCGAAATTTATAATAATATAAAAAAAAATAGAAAAATATTATATTTTATTATATTAAATTTATAAAATTATTCGTAATAAATTAATTAAAAAATAAATCAATAAAAAAATAATTTTATAAATAGTAATTAAAATTATAAACGATTTAATAAAATCGAACAATATTATATTTATATTATTAATCTTTGAAATATATTTTAAAATAATTAGTAATAATACGTTATTATTATTAATTATTAAAAAAATTAAAATAATTCGAATAATTATTAAAAAAATATATCGTTTATATATTAAACGTTAAATTAATAACGCGCTCGTAATAAGAAATAATTTAAATACGAAATTTACGTTAAATTTTTTAATTTTTTTAAATATATACATTTAATATAAAAAAAACAAATAAAAAAAATTATATTAATTATTAGCGATTAATAATAAAATATATATAATTAATATATTTTACAAGTTAATTAATTTTCGATTTATAATTATTAAATCGTATTATATAAAAAAAGAAATATTAGAAATTTAAAACGACGATTAAAACGATAATTAAAATCGTAATTAAAATTTTTTTTTTGTATTTTTTTCGTCGAACGAATTAAATAAAAAATTAATTTAACGATATAAATAAAAACGTTTAAAAAAATCACGTAATAAAAACGTATTTAATAAAGAATAATATTTTATTAAAAAAAACGACGAAAATTTCAAAAATTTTAACGAGTAATTTATTATTATTATTATTAAAAAAAATTAAAATTTTTATAATATTTATAATAAAAAAAAAAAAAATCGATATAATATTTTTTTTAAAATTATTAAAAAAAAATACGATTACAATTTTTAAATAATTATTTAAAGCGTTTTAAAAAAAAAAAATCGATAATTTGATTATAAATTTTTTTTTTAATTTTATCGAATACGATTCGATCGAATACGTTAAAATTCGTATTTTTAATTCGAGATTAATTAACGAAATTAAAAATAAAACTATCGATATTTTTTTTAATTTAATTTAAAAATAAAAAAAATAAAATATAATTTCGAAATATTATTTAAATTTATATACAATTAATAATAATTTTTTAACGATTTATATTAATACATTTATTAAAAAAAATACGTTATTTATATTCGTTAAATATAATTATAATAATTTTAAAGTTTTTATATAATATTATTAAAATAAAAATATATTAATAAATTACGTATTATAAATACTATAAAAAAATCTATTAATAATTATATTAATATACGATTTTTATTTTTTAATTACAATTATTAAAAGATTTTTCGACGTTATTAAAATATAAATCGATAATACGTTTATATTAATAAAAAAAAAAATTTAATAATATTAAATTTTTAATTAAATTTAAAACAAATTTAATTTTAGAAATATTATTAATCTTTAATAAATATATTTTAATTAAATACGAAAATATAATTTATTTATAATAAAAAATTTAAAATAAAAAATTTAAATTAATAAATATTAAATTTTTAAATTTATAAATTAAATATTAAAAATAGTATATTAAAAAAGTTTATTTTATTATAATTTATTAATTAAAAATAGTATTCGATTTATTTATTACTATTTAATATTAAAATTTAATAAAAAAAAAACTATTATATTAAATAAAAAATTAAAATAATAAATTAAAATTTTAAATCGAAAATTTAAATATATTATTTTAAATTTATTTACGATGAAATTTTTCATTTTTATCGACGATTTATTTATAAATAATAAAAATTTTAATTTTTAAATTAAATATAAAATTATTTTAATAAATAAATAATAATTAAACGATAAAAAATTCGAAATTAAAATTTTATTAAAAATAAACACGTTATTAAAAACGTTTTAATTTTGAAAATATATAATATAATAAAAAAAATCGATATAACGATTATAATCGAATTTATTATTAATATAATTATTTAATAATTCGATATTTTTAAGATTTCGATAATCGTTTATATAAATTTATATTCGTTTAACAAATATTTAATCAAATTAAAAACGATTAAAAAAAAGCGTTTTATAATCGATATTATAATTTTTCGTTAATTGTATAAACGTAAAAAATTATAAGAAATTCAATAAATTAACGATTAAAATAATTTAATAAATATTATAATAAAATTAATATTTAATAAAATTTTAAAAAAGTTTTTAAATACGAATTATTTTAAAATTCGAATAAAAAAATAAATTAAAAAAAGAAAAAACGATAAAAATAATATAAAAAATTAAAAAAAATATTTATTAAAAAAAAAAAATAAAATAAAAAAAAAAATTTTTATATTATATTTTAAAATTTTTATTATTTGATTTATAAAATTAAAAAAAAAAAAAATTTTAATTTCGACGTTTATAATTTTTAACGAATTTTAAAAACGGTATTAATTTATTAACGTTATTTTTAAAGTTTTATTATATAATTTTTATATTTAAAATATTAGCGAGTTTTATATATTAATAAATTATAATAAAAAATAAAAATAAAAACTTTTTTTTAATTAATTAAACTAATTAAATTCTCGTTACAAAGAAAAAATTACTAATGTAAATACAATATTAGTTTAATAGTCACGTGCGATGCTAGTCCTAATCCGGACTAGTGCCGTCTCGCTAAAGTTGAGATTATATTTTTTTAAAGAATTAATTATAATTTAACGAATATAAATAAAATTATTTTATATTTTCGTTTTTAATTTATTATTAGTAATAAGTATCTCTAGTAATACTAATAAATATAAAAAACGAAAATTTTAAAAAATATTTTTTCAATATAAAATTTTATTAAAAATACATTTTTATTTAAAATATTAAAATTATAAAATATTAAAATTTAATTTTATAATTATATAATTTTTAATAAAATTTTATATTAAATTTTTTTTTTTAAAATTTTTATTTTTTATATTATATTATTATAATCGATTTAATTAATTTAAATTATTTTATTTAATATATGATTTTAAAAAAAAATTTAAAATTTTTTTTAAAAATTTTATAATTATTAAAATATTTAATATTTAAATAAATATTTTAATAATTAAAATTAAAATATATTTAAAAATTTTATAATTGTTATTTTTATTAAATATAATTGTATTTTATTAATTTATATAATAATAAATTAATAAAATCGTTTAAAATTTAAAATTTAATTTATTTATAAATTTTATATAATTTGAATTAATTAATATAATTATATATAAATTAAAAATTTAATATTTTTTATTAAATCGATTATATATTAATTTAAAATTATTACGTAATTATTTTTATTATTAAATTTTTCATAAATTAATTAAATTATTAAATTTAAATATTTTAATTAAAATTTAATATTTTTCGTTTATAATTAAAATAATTCGTATTATATAAATAATACGTAATTTAATAAAAATTAATATTATTTTTAAATTCGATTTAAAAATATATATTTATTAATTATTTAAATTTAATTTAAAAAAATTTATATTTAAATTAATATTAAAATTTTATATTTTTTTAAAATAAAATAATATTATTTTTAATAAATAATAATTAAATTAAATAATAATAATTAATAAAATATAAATATTAATTTTTTATTTGTATTTTAATATAAATCATTATATATAATTACGTATAATATTTTTAATCGATTTATTTATTAAATAATTTTAAATTAAATTTTTAAAAAATTTAATAATATATTTAATATATAAATATTATACGAATTTATATTCGAATAATTTTTTTTTTATTTATAAAAAATAAATTATATTATTAAAATAATTTTTAAATATTTTAATTAAAAAAAATTTATATTTATTATATTTTTATTTATTTTTTATATTTTTATACGTATATTTCAAAACGAATTTCAAAATAATATAATTATTAATATTAATCGAATTATTATTAAATTAATTTTTTAAATTAATTTTTTTTAATAATTGTTTTTTATTTATTTTATAATATAATTTTAATAATTATAAATAAATAATAATAAGTTTTTTAAAAATATTATATATTAAATTAATAAATTAAAATTTTTATAATAAAAAATAAAATATTAAAAATAAATAAAAAATTTATAATTTATAATAAATAAAATTAAAAAATTAAAAATTGTAATATAAAATAAAATAAAATTTTTATTTTTATATTAATATTAAAAAGTTTATTTTAGCTTTTAAAAATTTATTTGAACTTTTTAATTTTTTTTATTAAATATTAATTTTATTAAAAATCGTATTATTAAAATAATTATAATTTTAATATTATACTAAGAATAATAAAAATCGAGCTATCGAGAGTAAAGTAAGCAAAAGTGAGTAAAGGCGAAAAAGTGGTGAAGTGCAAATAAAAAGTAAGTGAGTATGGGTAAAGATAAATAAGAGTAAGTAAAGATGAGGTAAAACGAAAGTAAGTAAAGCGGCGATGGGTCACGTGCGCTGCGGCCAAGCGAGCGCGCGAAGGAGGTGAGGATTGATGGCAAACAATAGAATTGGACTGCCCTACGGCTTGGCTCTCGGTGCTATCGGCTACCCGCTGTACGGCGCCGGCCTCTACACCAACAACACCCACCCTACGACTTGGTTCCTACTCTTTGGTAGTGGTGCTCTATGCGGCATCTCGGCTGGATTCTTCTGGGCTGCCGAAGCCGCCATCATTATCGGCTACCCGAGTCCAAAAGAGAGAGCTTTTTACCTTGCCATCTAGCAGACTGCGAAGGCATCAGGCCCAATCGTTGGAGGTGCTATCAACCTGGGCCTTAACGCGAATCGGTCAACGGCTAGATCTGTCGGAAGCGCGACATACATTGTCTTTATTGTCATCGTGTGCCTCGGCCTTCCGATCGCCCTGTTCGGGAGCCCAGCCAAGAAGGTCTGGTGCAAAGACCATACCCGGGTCATCATTCACAAGGAGCCGAACTGGACAGCCGAGTTCAAGGCTGTATGGACCCAGCTCAGCTCTCGCCGCATTCTGCTGCTGCTTCCTGCCTTCTTCATCTCTTACTTCTACAACGGCTACAACAGCACCTTCTTGACCGACTACTTTACTGTCAGATCACGTGCTTTCTCCTCCTTCTTGACCAACTTCTCCGGCATCTTCAGTTCCTTCCTAATTGCGGCCCTGTTGGATCGCCAGTCCATCAGAATCACGACTCGAGCAAAGATCGGCTTTTCTTGCGTCATCACTGTGCTTATCGGGACCTGGATCTGGGCTTCGATTCTCTTGAAGCAATTTCAGGCCGATCCACCCGTCTTTGATTGGTTCACGGGCGGCTTTGGAAAGGCCTATGCACTGGTTTTCTTTTGGGGCTTTGGAGGGCAGGCTTTCCAGCAGTTCTTGTACTGTATGTAACATTCTGCCCTTTATCTAACGATATTTTCAGAGCAGAGCTCTTCGCGAGCAGGGCGAACACGGCTCAGCTCCTCGACTCCCAAATCACACTCCAAATCTCGTACTGATTTATCTACAGGGCTTGTGGGTCAGTATGCTGCGGATCTGTCGTCGCTGTCTCGCGTAACTGGCACCTTGCGTGGATTCGAGGCTCTTGGTCAGACCGTTGCTTGGGCGTACGTTACCCCCCATATTTTCGTCACAAAAGGATTCGAGACTGACATTTCACAGCATGCAAACTGCTCCCAACGCGAATGGATTCGCTAGCATCGGCGTCAACTTCGGCATGGCGATTCTCTGCATCTTTCCTACCTGGATCGTGCTCTCTGAACTCGATCATACTCATGAGGTTCAAGACGTTCGGGACTTGAGTGTGGAGGAAGATTCTGGGGCTACGAAAGAGGGAGCTGATAGCAATTGAGGTTCACGTGTTGAGATATTATAAGATGTTGTTTACATTGAGAAGATCTGGATACCCAAAGCCCTTCGGTAGATGGGACAATGAAAGTGCATATTCCAAATTTTCCGGCGGCGAATGGTGCCTCGATTTTCGGGCAAGTTCTCCTTCTTCATTTCAAGGCCATGGCACAGGTGAACGTCACTGAGTCGGACCCGACTGTGACAGTACAGACGAGCGATTTGGAATGGGTATTCTCGCCACTGCGTCTAGAGCGTCAAGCCTTGTCGCTACTTTCTACACTCCTGGACTCAGAGGAATGGAGTGGGATTAGGAGTTTGGGGACATGACTTTGTTATCATTTGGCGTCATCCGCGAGTGCGTGTTTACGGTTGGTGGATCCTCTAATTGCATGTCAGTTCTTCTGCTCCATTGTAACTCAATCGACGACATCCGTACCTTGGAATACCTTAACAACTGTGAAGAATAGTAGTGACAACAACAACAGAGGCAGCACCTATCTAAAGGCGTATTTATTGTCGTCCCCAACTGCCTACTTCCTATCGTCCAATAACCTGGCGACGCCCATACCCCACATTGCCGCCAGCAGAGCCCCTGGCCAGGTTACAGAAGGTGTCGATATCTGGAGATCACCTACCTGTTCGGAACGTTGGACAATTCCGTTGATTCATGCGTAGATGGTCTCCAGATATCGACACCTTCTGTAATCTTCTCTCCGTTCGCTTGACTCGCTCGTTTTCTCGTCAGGCGCAAATGTCGCCGGCCTACCAGGACAGTCTCGGGGCGTCATCATCGGAGAAGTGGTGCGACTTAGGTGCCGTCTCTTCGTTTCAACGTTTCTGAGGAGACTGGAAGTTCAACCCATTAAAACAGAACCATTGACGAAGAAATTGCATGGAGTTCTCGAGGAGCACACGGCTCTGAAATGGGCTCACTTAAGCCCCTTTTCACCTGGACGCTTCAGTATTAATAGGGAGAATATATACATCCTTTATAACGAAGGCTTACGATAAGCCGTGAAAGTGTTACCGTGCCAGCCTGTCCGGTTCAAAGCCCGGCAATCTTAAGCAAATACAATTACATTTGGCCACACCAGGGAAGTATATTCTCCTAGCAACTGAAAGGTTGGGAAAACGATGTATCCATACCTTTGGCAAGCACCGGAGTCATTGAAGCCCAGAATATGGGGAAAAGAGGCGCGGGCTAGGGCAAAATACCGAGGCCCTCCTTTCCAATCAATACTTTATACAAAATAGATCCACGCCCGGTCTCAATACTAGAATCTCTAAAGTCAAAAGTGAGGAAGCGCTCCCTTGAGGAATTGTCTGGCATTTTCAAAGAATATAATCTAGAAGAGCGATTATGATCTCTTTGGGTCTATTGGTATGGATGGGCCTCGCGTCCCAAGCTTGGGCTGCAGGCTTCCGAGTATGCCTGCTCTAGCAAGCAATGTCAGTTATCTGGAGAATGATGCGACCACAGATACCAAGACGGTGTTCTGAGCCGGCCTATCACTATCGACTTCAATCGCAGCCTTTACGATACCACTGAGTGAGTCATGTCTACGGAGCTATCAGCGGCTACGAACAAAAAACCATATGTTATTCATACACGAATGCTCTTCACCGACGATAGGATCACGACCATTCAATCGGCTGTCACTACAACGAGTGATTGGGCCTTCAATGTAACTGGGCAACTTTACTAGAATAAACGAGAAGTGTGGGATACTATTCCGGAAGCCAAACGGGACACGCACGCTGTCATAAAGGCAGCAGGTGATGCATACCTCGATAGCTGGGGAGACGGGACAGTCAAGGCCCCATACGGCGCTCCATGTGCAAGGCTCGAAGGTGGCTCATATACAGCAGGGAAGGGCTTGACGACAAACACTTGCAAAATGCCTCAGTTCCCACAGCCGTTTAAGATCACGAATAGAAGATATGTTATTGATGAGGAGTTGGAGGGGTGGATATCTTTAACGACTTTCCGTTCGTTGAGAAAACGAAACCTGATGGCACGCCTAGTACGAATTTCATTAGGGTTGAGGGAGAGATGATTAGATATATTCGCGAGGTTACTAAGTGTGCGACGAAAGAATTATGGAAGATGATCGTCACCTTACTGTGAGAGAAATAATGTTCTCTGTGTGATGGAATTTGATTCAGCATATATATTATAGCTCGCTTGAGACTTGATGATTGTGCTTGTCAATTTGAGTGATATATTCGATGGATTTGATGGTCTGGTTGATTGATTTAGGTTGAAAGATCTAGTTAGGTGCGGGGACATTATATCCATTGTAGTGTTTACTCAGCACTAAAACTACTCGAAAGTTTAATACGCTTCCTACAGAGAAGTACTGTAGAGATATATCCATTCCAATGTTCAAAGTAATGTAAATAATCAATATCTTCACGTGACCATTGCACTAACTATTATTATGATTTATCGTCCTTTATCTCTTATCAATTGCAGCGTCGAATCGTCGTAAAGAGTCTCATTAAACTCTGTGGCGCTAGTCTCAACCGCTTCGTAAAAAAAACTTATAGAGAACTAAAAAAAGTCTACTCTTTTTATAAAAATTCGATCCTAAATAAAGCATTTCCAACTTTTATTCCATAGTCAAAAAATACTTCAAATCTACTCAAAAAAGCCTTCGTCTTATTCCAATTCGTTCTCTTATTACTATTGTTTTAATCCTTGAAATCCGTAAACAGCGCTACAATTTTCTTTGTATCAAACCAATTTTCATTCAAATTTATTGTAATTTTGTAAATCGTAAACTAATTGTAAAATATTTATTTTGTAAAAATATTTACGATTTAATCGTTCTTTGAAATTGATTTTACTTTCAATTTATTTCTAGTAATTATATCGTTTTTTATATAGAAATATCAAATTTTAATATACTTAAATTTATTCGAGAATTTCGTATTCGTATTAAAATCGATTGTAAAAAAATTATTACAATATAAAATAAAAAGTTTTTTAAGGGGTTTTTTAATAATTTTCGATTATAGTTTTTTTAATTAAATTACTTTTTTTGCGATTTTATTTACTATTATAATTTTTATTTTTATCGAGTTTTGTATTATATTTCGTTATTTTTGTACTATTTATAAAATTATTTTATTTTTTAGTATTATTATTTATTTTAAAAACGATTTGCGATCGTTTTCAATTTTTTATATAAAATCGAAAAATATATTGTAATTTTTAATCGACGTTTTTTTGTAAATAATTTTTATCGTTTTCGTTTTATTGAAATATCGAAAAAATTATTTCGCAAAATGCAAATATTCGAAATACGCGTTAAATATAAATCTAATAAATTAATTAACGTGATAATTGATATTTAATTTCGTGCAATTAATTAAATAAATCGTAATATTAATAATTTATTTATTGAAATAAAAATCGTTTTCGTTTAATCAGTTTTTTTTTTTCTTTTTCTCATAAAATTATATTTTACGAGAATAGTAAATTCGTTTAATTCGAATATTCGAAATCGAATCGTAATAATAATTTGTTTGTATACATTTTTTAATAAATTGTAAAAATATAATTCTCGTAATTTCTTTCAATTTAAAATTCTACGAAAACGATAATAAAATTAAAATTTTTGTTTTTTTAACGTTTTTTGATTTTAGTTTTAATAACGTTCGTATTTACTTTATTTTCAATAATTAGTATATTATTAACAAATAAAAAAATATAAATTTTTTCTTTTATAAAAAGATTAAAATTAATTTTAAATACAATAAATTTCAATTTTTTGAAATATTATTTGATTTTATTGAATTATACTCAAAAAATAAACATTTCTATTTTTGAGTAAAAAATAAACATTTCTATTTTTGAATTCAAAGTAAAATTTATAAAAGAATTCAAAGATTTTTATATAAATTTTCTCTTTAAAAAGAAAGTTCAAAAACATTAAATTTATATCAATATAATTTATCATTAAATTATATTTTGTAATAAGTATTAAAAGTATTCGTAGAATTATATATTTTATAACAAAAATAAACGTTTCAAAGTAATTAATACTATAAATTTACTCGAATCTTTTGATAACAATTTTAGTTTTACGTCGAATTAATTTATTACGAGTATTGATTTTTTTTTTTAATATTTATTTGCTTAAAATAATTTTTTTATTATTTTGTAATTTTCTTGTAATAATTTTATAAGTATTTGTTTTTTGAAGAATTTCGAGTTTAATAACGATTACTATTATTTAATTAAAAGCGTTTTTTTTTTAAAGTTTTATTAACGATTAAAAATTCGAATAAAATATTAAATACATTTAAAGAAAATAATTTCTTTTCGTTCAAATAAATAGCGTTTAAAGTTTTTATTAATTGTTTTACTATTTAAAAAAAAAGCATTTTTTTATTGTTTTTTTCGTTTTAATAAGAGAATTATAAGAATTTTTGATTTTTTTAATCGTTCGATCGTTGATTTTTGATATTTGAAATAAATATTACTTTTGAGTTTAATTAGAATTCTAAATACTAAAATTTGATTCGATTACTAATTTTGAATTTGTTTTAATTTTAATTTTGTAAATACTTATTTCAATATTATCAATTATCTCATTATTAGAAAAGCGATCAATTGAAATATTAATAACGATATAATTATATATTATATTATTAGTAATAAACAAATTTATTACAATGTATTTAAACTCTTAAAAAATAAAAAACTTTAAAAACTTATATTTATAGAATTTAATATCAATTGAAAAAATCTTTTTCAATATTCTACAATTTAATAATTTGTAAATATTGTTTTTAGTAATATCTACGAAAATATACTTTTTTTTGATTTTAAAAGTTTATTTGTTTAATTAGTCTTTAAATTTTTTAATATTGATTTAATATTCAAAAACAATTAAAATTTTCTACAATATTAAAAAATCGAATTTCTTTTCAATATAAACTTCAAATAAAATACATATTTTTTAATTCTTTGATTCAAATTTTAAAATTGATCATAGAAATACGTTTATTAATACTCTATTTTTAATTCAAATTGTATACTTTACGATATAATCTTAAAAAATCAATAAAAATTTGATTTCGTAGATTATAAATTTAGCGATATTGTCTATTGTTTGTATTACTCGTTTAATAATACTATTTAATAAGTATTTATATAGTAAATAAAATTTATATTTAAAAGAATTAAATAATATTTTAAATTATTTTTAGAAATCTTTTTTGAACTCGCTCGATTTATTATTACATTTAAAATAAACAATATTTTCTTTTGTATCTCTTTTAATAATTCTATAGATTTCTCGAATATAAAATTAGATTTTTTTCGCATTTTTATCTTTCAAAAATCTAATCTAAAAATATCTCATTATATCGTTCGTAATTATAAAAAAAATATTAATTCTCTCTATAAAACTTGAACAATTTACTAGAAATATTATTATACAATTTTTTTCTCTTTCTAGTAATTCTATTATTTGTTTTCTTTTTAAAAGTTTCTTTGATTTTACTCGTTATACAAATTTTACATATTTTATATTCAATATATAGTCTAAATCTCAGTATTTTTATATTTGTAATATCGACTAATTTTCGAAGTACATTATAATTAATATAATCAAAATATCAATATATAAATTCTCACAAAATTTTCTTAGAATTTACTATTTTAAAAAATTCTATTAATAATCGAATTCTCATCGATACATTCGAAATAATATTCGTCGAATATATAACAATATTATTAATATTTTAATATTGATTTAATATAAAAAAATTATTTTTAGAATTTTTAAAAACTATAAATATTACTTTTTTATTTTTATTATTTGTAATACTAATTATTTATTTTCTTTTGAATATAATTATTATTTTATTTTCTATAAATTGTAAAATAAAAATCAATTTCATTACTTCAAAACTTAATACATATTAAACTTTTTTAAATCTCAATTTTTTTTAAAAAATTATTCAAATTTGATTTTAATATTTAATCGCGTTTACAATAGTATTATTTGCTATAACAATTTAATTTAATATTTATCAACGTTTTAAATATATGAAATCAAATTATATACTATTAAAGTATTTCGAAATACTAAAATCTAAAGTAAATAATAGAATTTAAACTCATTCAATCAATACTCGAAATAATAAAAATAATAAAAATAAAAATTGTTTTTTATTAATATAAACTTTTATTTATTGAAAATAATAAATAGAGTTTTTATATAAGTATTCAATATATTTTTTAATTTTATTTTTGAATAATAATCGAATAAATATTATTATTACTAATAAAAATACTATAAATACGATAAAATAAACAAAAAAAAGAAATTCTATTGTATTTTGCTTATAATTACTATATTTACTCTAATAATAAATTCAATTATTGTAATTTTTGTTTGTTTAAAAAAATTTTGATTTTGTTTTCTATTAATTTTTTTATTTTTTCGTTTTATTTTATATTTAATTTTATAATATTCATAGTATATATACTAATTATATTAATTTAAATTAAACTTATTATAATTAACGAGTTTTTCGTTATTACTATTATTATTTTAACGATCTTTAGATTTTGTAAAACGAAATACTAATAATTCAAATCTTTTACGATTATTTTTTTTTTTTTTTTACAATATTCATTATTATTATTATTGCGATTATCGCGATTAATCTTTCGTTTTTTATTTCTAGTTTATTTACTACTACGAAATTGTTTACGATTATACTATTGTTTTTTTCTACGAATATAATTTGCAATTACTAAGATTTTTTTCTTATTATAAACTTGCAATATAATAATCGCTTTATCGAGTATATATTCGACTTTTGACAAACGAAAAATATAATATTTCGTACTTTCGTAATTATTGTTTTTAAAAATAATTACTATAATTCGATTTAAAATCTTATTATTAGTAATTAGTCTTTCGATCGTTACGAATTGAAATTTGTAAAACTCGAGACGATTTGCGAATTTTTTGATTTTTTTAGAAATCTCGAATTTTTTTTGTTTAAAGTTCGTTTGTTAAATAAATATTTAAATAAGATTAACGGTTTATTGTATTTCTTGAGTTCATTTTAAATTCTTTTCATATTTTCGAAAAAAACTAGTAGAAAAATCTTGTTTTATAGTCTATCGTTTACACTATTTGAAATGATTTGAATAGTTTTAATAATCTTCTTTTCTTAGATCGTAATTCGATCGATTAACGTAAAAAGAACTAGTTTCAATTCTTTACTATTAATTAGTTTTATGGCATAAATACTAATAAAAGCGACTAGATAAAAGTTTTTGAATCGAGAATAGTTATCCTTTGTAAGAATTTCAATTTTACTCCACTTACAAACGTAGTAAAATGCTGTAGAAATAGGTGCTATAGTACCGATTAAAGCTGCTAAAGTCGCCATAGTGAATAGGATTGATATTTTAGAATAAAAAAATACGACGGTTTCAATAAGCACTTTCCGGGTTTATAACCTGTCAATTTAAATAATATATTCGATAGACTTGATAGTTTGGTTGATTGATTTAGGTTGAAAGATCTAGCTAAGTGCGAAGACATTATATCTATTGCAGTACTTACTCAGCACTAAAACCACTCGAAAGTCTAACAGTACTGAAGTCGGACATTCAAGACCAAGAAACGAGAATTATAGACTGCTTGTAATCAGAATATCTTTAGCAAAGAGTCAGCAGGTATTATTATGTGAAAGTTATGCAAACTATGCAACTACGCATGCATCTATTCAATTTCCCCAACCCCCCTGTTCTTATCATTGAATATATTCTGACTTCCATTGCCTTCGCTCCATCTCCACCTGCTGACGTTATAGCTCTATCTGTACTCGTTATTGCTCTCTCCTTCGATAATACTGGTGAGAAGCTTCTTGTATAAGGATCAGAAATTTTATAATATGAAGGTCACGCTAGAGATATTACATAGATATAGATATATGTCCTGTCCTTAAGACCTTCTTAATTCATTCCAGTTTCCCCAGAGTGACCCCATATTTCCTTAGCTTTCTATAATTCCCAACCTCCCATCCCAGTCCATAGGAGGCCTGTCATCTCTGTTGACGTACGCTTGCAGTTTCTCCTCCCTTACCTTTTCTCGAAACTGAAAATGGTTACATGAATACGATACGCTGCAGACAGAGCTAGAACTCACACAAAGCCTGAGCCCTGCGTCGCGGCAGGGGTCGATATGGTGGCTACTATGGCTGCATTTGAAGTGTGTGGTTTGCATATAGCACGTTGTTTCTCGGATAGAGTTTTCTGTTTTAAGTTGATGAAATTTTACCGGTGATTTACAATTAGTATATTGAGTCATATCCAAAGGGTAGTGGTTGGAAGAAGTTTCCTTGATTGGGAATGTTCCTCAATTATTGTGATAAAAATTTGCGCTCTCCTCATCCACCTCTCTGAAAGCATGCTTTTGGATAGCGTGTCGGTAGAGATACCACCGATAGCACGCAAATATCAATATTAAAAATGCACCAGCCTCGAACACCAATGTTTTTTCGAAGCTGATAGTCCAGCGCGACTCAAATGAGTACCTTATGATAAGACCTCCGAAGAAAACTACAGGTATACAAAGAAGTATTCGAGAATTCGTCTTATTCCCGTTGTTGTGTGTCTTTTCGGTCTTCTCAAACATGTGCGTAAAGACCTGAAGGTCAACCTTGGCTCGAGGTACGAACTCTATGTTGTCCCATGCAGGTTTAGAAGTAGGTATATATTTCGCGTAGTCTATGTTGGTGCCAAGACCGTACTCGATTTGATCGACCTCTGGGGTGGCATATCTGAAAATGTTCATGCCTGAATACGAAACTTCTTGACTAACAAGACGTCAGTTTTGCGTCTTACATTGGGTGTGAGAAGACATTTACTCGGCCCTAAGTTTCGAAGCCCAGTTGATCTGGTTGGTTGTCCCTTCAATGTACTTCTCAATGCTCTTTAGAACAGCTCTCTCCACATCTCTGAGCTCTGGAAGTCCGCTCCCGATAACTCTCCTCTTTCTAGGATATGGCGACTTGAGTTCGAGCATGTTGTGGAAGTGTGCCTTGCGAGTGCCACGAAAAGTAATCTTCTTGCCATTTAGGAGGTCGCAAAGTGTTGCGAATCGCTTTGGCAGAAAGCCATTGCATTCTTCAATCATGTCATAGAGGATTCCTTTCAAGCCTTGGTCTTCATGATTCTCAGCTGGCTTTGATTGATATACCTCGTTGAGTTGTGCATCGAGAGCCTGGACTTGTCGTGTCAGGGACCAAACCTCTCGTCTCGAAGATCGAGTGGTAAGCAATGTTGTGATAACTTCCTTGAAGTTGTCCGAGTCTGCGAGATTCTTTTGAACATTGCCTGTAGGGTGGAGAGGCAACATGATGATGTTCTCAAGTTGAGTGAGATTTGCCTTTCATCTCGTAGAAGGAGGCGGCACTGAGATTATCAGGGCGGGGGAGAATGTTGCAGAAGTTTGCTATCTAGCCGTTGATTCAGTCAATTGTGCTACATTCTCTTCTGTCTTGGCTCATGGCAAACACCTCTAGCTCCAACCCACCCGATCTCTGCCGAAGCAAACCAAGGTCCACACGAACACCGTTCTAGGACTCAAATCTCCTGAGCGCATAATATTCTGTGTCACACCGAGTCCAAGTACTGTCTTCATGCATTCACCTTCATCTTTTCAAGTAGAAAGTCCTCAGTCTTCACCCAGCGCGGCTTTACATAGATTTCAACTGTAGGTAACTTGAAGCCAGCGAAAGGATTGACAGCTCCAACTTCTTCCCAAGGATAG
Source organism: Acephala macrosclerotiorum (assembly GCA_014904845.1). Taxonomy (NCBI): domain Eukaryota; kingdom Fungi; phylum Ascomycota; class Leotiomycetes; order Helotiales; family Mollisiaceae; genus Acephala; species Acephala macrosclerotiorum. Next base: position 116,830 of record MU119267.1, read on the forward strand.
CCAAAGCGGTCTTCAAATGAGCTCAGATGTGTCTCCACTCTTGAAGACACATATCCCTATTCCTGTTTCTCCCAGAATTGTGGAACAGTAACGAGGACTCTGCTGACGGTAAGACCAGAAGATAAAACATCGCCTAAATGGAAGTCTTTAATCCTGCCTTCTCGTAATGAAGCATGCAGCGACTGTGGTAGAAGCGGCTCGTGACAGTTTGAATGTTGTACCCAGGGTTCGGAAACTCCACCATGCAACATGCTGTAGTACGGTTTGCTAGTCGGTGCTCTCTCAGATATAGAACATCTGATTCTGAATTATAGGGCATGGGGTACTAGCAAAGGTTGCCTAGGCTTGAAGGTTGAACTGGTGAGGCAAGGAAGATAGAACGGGACTCGGAGCAAGTGAATGAAAGAATTAAGGGATCCGCATTTGCCGTGGCAAAATCTTGTTGTCCTTCATAGCGGAGCTTAATGATCCAACAATTTGAGAACGCATGTTGCCAGATCTGGAGCCGTGGCTCTGTCGAGAGCGTGCTGAATGAGGTAAAGGTCTCTGATGTTAAGCATGGCGTCGAGCCTGAGGGCAGACTTTGAGGAGAGGGATCCTGGTTAAACATAGATGTTGTCCTGTTGGCGAAAATCCGGAATTGGAGAGCTTGAGACTTAGATGCGATGTCAGAATAGGGAACGAGGGTGCTTTTCAAGGTAACTTCTTGGGGTAAGAGTCTCCATACACAAAAGAAATTCATCAAAACGCTTCTATGTGACCCAAAGCTATAAGAACAAAGGTTTTCACTCAACTCAAGCGAGCGGAGAAGGCACCAGCTCCTATTCGCCCTCATTTCCGCACACTTTCATTCAACCACTTATAAACAACCCTAGCATCTTTCCCCTTATACCTTTCATCGCTTCTCGCCTCCGCGAACGCCTGCAGTGTCGGTCCATCCAGAATGGTCCTCGCACCCACGTCCTTCGCTAACTCGCTCCCCATTTTCAGTACCTTCTCACAAAGCTCAATCCTAAATCCTCCTTCATAGTCCCTACTACTCGGAACGTCCTCCTGCACTCCAGGCACAGGATTACTCTTACTCGTGACCCAACACTGCCCACCAGAAACATTGATAACATCCGTCAACAACTTTAAATCCAACCCCATCTTCGCTCCAATATTCAGTGCTTCGGAAGCTGCGAGGCTCGTAATCGCGCTCAAATAATTATTGATAACCTTGAACGCCGTCCCCGCACCAACATCTCCACAATGAAACACCGAATCTTCCTTACCCATATACTTCAATACCCCCTTAACCTGCTCAAACGTCCCTTTCTCCCCCGCACCAACCATAAACGTCAAGCTTCCATCCTGCGCCCCCATCGGGCCCCCACTAACCGGTGCATCAACAAATGTCAAAACAGGTTCACTCCTCACAAACTCATCATGCTCTTGTTTCCTGCTGGAAGAAGTAGGGGATGAAGGAGAGCCGGAGGCAGCATCGGCGACGGAGAGAATGGTGGCGGTTTCGATGGTGCCACATTCCATGAGGATTTTGTGGCGGGGGAAGGTGGATGTGGAGAGGGAGAGGGCGGTGGGGATTAGGCCGGTGTGGGGGTCGAGGTAGACGGCTTTGACGGCGGGAGAGTTAGGTAGCATAGTTATTATCATATTCTGGGAAATTTTATTTAGTTTTACTTTCTCTTAATATTTTGGATCGAAAAGAGGAGGAGGCGAGAGAAAAAGGGAGACGAACAGCTCTCTTGACTGCCTCTGATCCATTCTCCACCACCTCAATTGGTCCTTGACCCCCCATCTCCTTTTGAAACTTCGCAATGGCGTCTTTGTTCACGTCGCAGATGAGAAGTGTGTATTCAGAGCTCAATCCCTTCCGCAGATTTACTGCCATTGGGTAGCCCATCACCCCCAGGCCTATTCGCACCCATCAGCCCCACTCCCAATCTTCCCAAATCATAACAAGACACATACCAATAAACGCAAAAGTCTTCGCAGGATCCGCCATATTTTCAGTAGCCATTCTCAAAAGATCTGCGATATTCCGATGGGATATAACTCTCTTAGCGGATAAAATATGCTGCAAAACACGTTATTGCTCTAGTGCTCATGATCTGACTTCAGATGAGTTTAGGCACATGAAATGTAAACAACACGAGATGATCGATCCACGTTGGAGAACGTGGAGTTTGAACGTGTTGCGTGCAGGTACCCCGCACTGCGATGGTGGAGTGTTATTCCCTCCCCGCATCTGGAAACCGCCACCTCCTCTTGTCGGCATGGTGTTCCGACTTGGCGTTCCTGGAGTGGAAGGCCTCAAGAAGTAATCCGAGAATAATGGTCGTGTGCTTTGAATCTGGTGGCGAAATACTTTCCTCAATTTTGAGATGTTTTTACGGATGTCCTGGCAAAAACCTATCCCTATTCCTCTCACTCCACCCTTTGTCATGTGCAACCACGACCTCGACTTCCATACCTCCACCACCTTCCTGTACCACTTTGCCACTCTTCAGCAATCCCCCAATCCTCGAAATAGTTCCCTTCGCGGCATCGGTATCCAAATGCACACTTCTTAGCCCTCCATGCCCATCATCGTACATCGCTACATCGCATTCTCCTGTCAGAATTCGAACATCGTGACAACAATCTCCTCCTAGATAGACCCATTTCGAAGATGATATTCTAGCCAACAAATTGACATGTCCGATGAGATGACCAGGACTGTCTACTATGTAGACGCTACCATCGCCGAAGAAGTCTACTACGGCAGGAAAATCTGCGAGAGGTTTCCATATATGATCCGTTTGTTGCTTCGCAGCTTTCTCGGAATCCGATGTACTTGAAGGCGGAAGTTCGTAGGTACGATCAAAAGGTAGTTCGTCATGATTAAAGAGCTCAGCCGGGTATAGAAGTCCTGCGCCATTCGCAAGTAGATGCAAAGTCCCAGATCCAACTACAAATCTCGAGTTTGGAAAATCGCCCGGCGTCCCAACATGATCCCAATGTACGTGACTGAGAATCACATTATCGATATCTTTCTCAGGATCGACCCCTCCTGCTAGCAGACTCGCAGCTGCATCTGGAGAACTGACTGTAGGCTGGCGTTGTGAGGCGTGGTGTTGTTGCGCTGTCCTGTATTTTGTGAAATCGCGTTTGAGACTGAGGTCGAAAACGAGGTTTGTTGAACGACTTGGGAGGTTCTTCGAGGAAGAAGGATGCCGAATAATGAAGGCGAGGGAAGGAACCGTTGTTCGCTTCTCGGGTGCAGCGTTGGTGATGAAGAGGTGTTCTGGAAGAGTCAACCAGCCTGCATCCAGCGCTGAGATGGTCACATATATTTGATCCTCAGCCGGAGCCGGAAGGGTCAAGACTTGAGATGTCTTCGTCATTCCGATTGATATTGACAGCTTGTAGCATCTCGAGATCAGCCACCATCTCAGAATGTGAAGTCCAAGTTCATTGTGATGCTGCCCCACCTCCCATTGGAGAAGGTTTGGGGGAATGCCGATGGCCGACTCGGTGCAGGCTGGAGCGAGGGTTTAACATGCTACCCCGCAGCGGGGCTGGAACAACACGCACGCCACCCGAAGCCGTTGAACTACATTTGAAATGCTGATCGTGGTCTGAGCATGAGCTATTCCACCACTAGAAGCCTTCTTCAGATTAGCATCATCAATTTGTCCAAGACGTTGTCCAAATACTATTTATTTTCAAACATGGCGTCCTCAACTCTAGCTCTCCCAAAGCTCATGAAAGCGCAGTTCCTGGACGACTTCAAAAAGCCTTATGAGCTTCGCTCTGCGCCTCTACCGAGCTTGAGCTCACCCCACGATCTCCTGATCAAAGTCGACGCGGCATCGTACTGCCATACCGACGCCGTCCTAGCCGATGGTCTCATGCCACCATATCCACCTTCATTCCCACATGTTGGCTGTCATGAATTCGCGGGTACAATCGTAGCTCTGCCATCCGGCGGATTATCGGACTCTTCGTTGAAGATTGGCGACAGGGTCGGAGTACCGGGACGAGGTTTCCATCCTTGCGAGTCATGCTTCGAGTGCTTGAGTTACCATGATTCGGAAAGCGATCCACCAGGCTTCTCAGTTTATTGTCCAAAAGCTAAGAATCGTGGAATAAGTGCTGATGGAGGATTCCAAGAATACGCAGTCGTCGACGAGAGACAGATTGCTCGAATACCAGAAAAGCTCAACGCGGTTGAAACAGCACCTCTGATGTGTGCAGGCGTTACGATCTATGCTGCGATCAAGAGATGCGGGTTGACACCAGGCCAGAGACTCGGCATTTTGGGCGCAGGGGGCGGCCTAGGGCATCTGGGACTGCAATTTGTGACGAAGATGGGCTTCAAAACATATGGCATGGACAACTCTGAGGCTGCTTTGGAATTGGCGCGAGGGCTCAAGACTGGTGCAAGAATTGTTGACGTCAGAACAGAAGAGGCAGATGAGGTCGTCCAGCAAATAGGGAAAGAGGATGGAAAGGTAGTACGAGGAGAAATGGGACTGGATGCAGTGATCATCTTGCCCGAGAGTCAAAAGGCCTTTGACTATGGAGTCGGCCTACTGCGCAATCATGGCAAATGTGTCGTTGTGTCGTTCCCAGACAAAGGCTTCCATTTCTCGGCGCATGCTGTGGTATTCCGAGACATCTCGATCATCGGCAGCTTGGTTGGTAGCAATAAGACTCTGAACGAGATGCTGCAATTCGCAGCCAAGCACAACGTGAGGGCGATTGTGAAAAAGTACCCGCTTTCCAAATTGAACGAACTTGTCGAGGAGTACCACAAGGGAGGTGGAGGAAAGCTGGTGATCGATATGGCCTAATATATGAATGCAACATCCAGATACTGCTGAATGAGTGTGTTGGTGATAACTATGGAGTGCCCAATTTGATTGTGGTTCGAGATTAAAAGATGTCGATCAGTTAGGCTCCAACATATCAGCGTAGATGTTCAATGAGCTGCCAATAACATCTACTATCGCCCATGTCTGAGCTCCCTTGAAAATTGTAGCCCAGACTCGAAGGACGCCCGCACTCAACCACTTTCTGGTCGCAGGTGAGTCAAGTGGCATGTCAGAAGGCACTGCGAATTCGGTCTCATCCAGCATCGTCTTCACGAGCGAAGTAATCCGCCGCTCGTCATCTGTGATTGGTGGGTCCGGATCGGGCTGTGAAAGTGCCTCCAGCCATTTACTCAGCAAGAAAGCACATTCCAGGGAGCAGAGCGAGTGCTGAATGGACCAAATGAAGGTCTGTGTTTTTGCCACGAGACGTACTCCGATTTTGACAGGGACACTCAGAGCATGAGCTGAATGTAGGACAGCGCGAACTAGCTTCGGTGTCCGTCTGATAGCTGGACTTTCACGAAAAGCATTTGCGATCTGTACCGGATCACGTGTGTCCAAGGCTCGACCGGGACCGGTATCCACGTTGAGTCGGATGTAGGCTAGTCGGAGGAGAGCAGTTGAATTGAAGGCGACAGGACCATTCGGATCTGCTGGGTCGAGAGATGACTCGGGGTTGCGCTTCCATCCAACCTGCCAGTTCCGCAAAGCATGCTCAAGTGACGAGACTTCCTCTGATTTGAGGTTGGGTCCATCATAACGACATTTTGCGATCTGGCGAACGAAGAAGATGTGTTGTATGAGGGCGTGGATCAGAACATAATTTCCCAGAGATGAGTTGAAGCCGGTCTTATCCTTTCCGCTTCGCGAGAACAGGCGTCGTAGAGCCTCTTGAAATTCCAGTATCTCAGGGCCATTTTGTTTGGCCTCACGCCACGCTTCTTTAGACTGCGCCTTGAATTCTGCTGCGCTCGAAGGTAGAGAGAGCTTGATTTCTGAGTTAAGGATGAGTGGTGGAATGTTGTATACAATGCAGTGTAGATTAAAGAAGCAGAAAACTATGAGCTTAGTTCTCTTATTGATCTCGATACGCGCCCACTCTTCCCACGAGACGTCTTCAGGGGCTGGTTGGCTTTTGAGGCCGTCGTCTCGGATGAGCGTGGCGAGGATGCTCTGGATTGCTAGTGCCTCGCGAAGAATCTCCTTGTGCTTGGCCCATGTTGCCATCGCCATCAAAATGAGCAATGCTTGGGCGGTCTGTATCAAGTCCTCTTGTTCCGAAGTGGCGGATGCCTCAGTCTCCGAAGGCAAACCTAGAGGGCCAGAATTGGACGAGCCTATTGGAGGTGTGTCCGCATTTGAAGAGCTATCCGCTCCTCGTGACAACGTAGAGAATTCTGATTCCGCTCTTCGATGAAAGCTCACCAACCTGGCATCTCTTCGTCGAATTCTCTGCACTGCGATCGCTTGGCTAACGTTGAATAATTCAACACCTTTCTCTCCCTCAAAGCAATATTGGGCACCGACAGCAGCCATTCCCAAGACTAGTTCAACTGCACAACCTTGAATTGTCATAGTCGGTAAATGAATCAGCGGGAGATGCTCATGGAACCCGTTCACGTACGCTGCGATGTAGCGACACAATGCTAGGCGAGTAGGCAGTTGGAAGTCTTCTGGTAACACAGAAGTAAATTCTTCCAGTTTGGTTGAGATGTTCTGTCTGTCATCAGACGAAACCTCGTAGAAGGGACGCGATTGTGTTGTTTGATGCTCTGGGCGAGACCGAGGTTCTTCTGGCTGCAGTGATGGAAGGCGTGACCCAAAGCGAGAGAACGAGTTGGAGTCCTCAATATGTTGATTATGTTGCCTGGACCCAGGAGCCGCCTGGGTTTCATTGTGCGCTAGGAAATCATTCGCATAGTTGAAGGATTCTGGAGAGAAGAACGGAAGCTGTTCAGCACTCGTCAATGACGAGAAGTGATAGGATGACAGAGGTTCGTTGTCCAGGAAAGCAGCAAGACTGTCAAGAGATTCCTCAAGTCCAAGTCCCTGCATGTGACCTGTGTTCTGCAATGCCAAAGGATCCGAGAGTATTTCGATCTGGTCGTTCTGGGTGTGCAACGATTGGTAATGCGAGGCATTGTGGTCAGGTGCAGGCGGAGTGAGAAATGAGTTGTGCAAACTACTGTATTCGGCGGCCATTGACAAAGCAGCGAGAGAGTATTCATCACTCTGGTTTGCAATCATCGAGGAAACGAAAGTCGGATTAGTCGATGAGGATGTGTGCCGCATGCTCTGCGGGGTCAACCCAGTCGTTCCGTTGTTGCTGTCCATCCCATACGGAGCAATTGCTGCTCTCCTCTTGTTGGGTCTTGATTGAGAAGTGCCATCTTCATCTTTATCGTGTTCATTTCGTTGAGCAACGGATGAAGTCTCTCTATTGTGAGTGAGCCTCTCGTGGCGAATGAGCAGATCACTGGGAAGTCAGCAAGCCCTATCAAGGTTCTCGTTTCAGATGCGATACCTCCGGGTGAAGTGATGACCACATAGCCGACATCCGAAAGGCTTTTCTTGGGTGTCTTCAAGCAAGCATAGAAATCAGCATTGCGACAGCAGCGAGTAACATGAGGGCTCACGGATTCTTTCGTGACGTTGCAAGTGCTCTAATCGTGCAAAGCGTCGCTGGCAATGCTTGCACAAGAATCTCTTGGGCTTCTTCACACTTGCAGGAGCTGTTCCTTCCGTGGTGGTTTCTGCAGCGTCAAGCATATGAAGAACGAGGACGCGACGCGTCGTCGGACATTAGGGAAAGAATGTAATTGGCCAATTCCGGTGCAGTTCCAATTTATGATACAAGCGGTATTAGAGATGTGTTTTTTTCTTGTTTCCTCGGGGTCAGAATAGCTGGTGTTGGAGATTGATCATAGACGTCCTTCTGTTGTTGAAGTTTCGAGGTTGGGAGGAAAGGAAGGAAAGAAAGCGGGGAAGTGCGGGGGACTTGGCCCGCACGGTTGTTATTTCCAAGTTGGGCTCATCAGGTTTTGAATTTCCTGTTTTATTATCTTGATGCTGTCATTTCATCTCAGATCCATTCAATCAAGCGTATTGCTTGAGAATGTCTTGTAAAGCTCTTCTGGGGGAGATGAACGAAAGCTGGATACGAGTACGAGCAATGTAATTATAGCCGAGGTAAGAGGTGCACAAGGTTTACAAGGGTTGAAGCAAACAAAAACGGCTTCGAAAGAAGGAAGTTGATATTCTCTGGGAAGTTTGATCGTCTAGAGGCGTGAAATATAATTTCGAAGAGATATATTCATTCTGAAGTGTCACAAAAACTCTCGTCGAGGTTCCTTAGAGTGCGCTTCTTACCAACCAGTATTTAGGATGCATGAATCCTCTGAACAGTCGTCGTACTCCTATGCCTTTGCATCCTTACTCCCAAGCTCTCTCGCATGCTCCCCCTTCTCCGCCATATCATTCAACACCTTCTCCGCCGTTTTCCTGTAGATAAATCAATACGAGATTTAGAGTATGATTTGGGAGTCGAGGAGCTGAGCCGAGTTCGCCCTGCTCGCGAAGAGCTCGGCTTTGAAAATATTGTCAAATAAAGGGCAAAATGTTACATACATAGCATCTACACCCGCCAGAACCCCACAATAAGTCGTAGCATGTATAATCGCCTCCCTAATCTCCAACTCACTCAACCCATTGTTCCTCGCGCCCCTAATATGGACCGCCAATTCTGGAGCTCGATTCAAAGCCATCAGCATGCCGATATTGATCAGACTTCGTTGCTTCTTGTCCAAGCCAGGCCGTGTCCATGCGTATCCCCAGCAGAATTCCGTGACGAGTTCTTGGCCTGCGCGGGAAAATTCGGTATTACCGTTGGCGAGCGCTCGGTCGACGTATTCGTCGCCAACAGAGCGGCGCATTTTGAGGCCTTCGTCGAAGAGTTGTTTGTGAAGGGCATCAAATTTTGGGTCTTGAGACATTTTGGAGGTATAAAAGTGGATGTTTCGAGAAGAAATCCGAGATATTGGAGATTGTTGGGATTTAGTTTGACTGAAAAGGATCGATCTCAAAGGGAGGTTATCTCTTCAAATGTCTTGTAGTTAGTTAATTATGAGAGGCAATTTGTTGGACGTTTGCTGAGGATGTTGACGTTATTCAAAAACTGGGGACTTACCCCGCGAGACCCCACTTCCCCAATTGGGATCCACCATAACAATTGATGGGCATCCGATCTCGGAATCAGGAATACACAGAGATTCTATGAAGAAGTCTATCCGTATTTGAGGCTAAGTACTACTTTCTATCATGCTTCGCCTCCCAATCCTCATCTCCACCCAGATATCTATACACAACTCTCGAATCCAAGTCTCTACACCTCGGGTCATTCATTGCACCAGTATAAGTCTCCAGCCCCACTTCCCCAAGAACATTTTTCGATCCAACTCTCTTCGCCATTTCTACAGCTAGATTGAAATCCTTTCTCATCAATTGCACCTTAAAACCCTCTTTATATCCTCCCGTCGAAGGTGCTTCGGGATAAACTCCCGGTACAGGACAGAATCGATCACAGATCGTGTTCTGAGCTGTACCAGCAGCATACACTTTCGCAAGAACCCTTGGATCAAGCCCAGACCTCATACCCATATCCATTGCCTCAGAACAAGCAATCGCAATAATTCCAGACAGGTAGTTATTCGACAACTTCGCTGCGAGACCGAAAGTAGGTCCACCGCAAGGTATAATTTGTTTCCCCATCATCTGGAGAAGGGAAGTCATATGTGGCAGATTTGGATCTGTACCCGCTGCTCCTAGAAAGAACGCTATTGTGCCTTTGATTGCTCCTACCACTCCTCCACTGACAGGAGCATCGTAGAAGGATGCTGTCGGGAAGTGTTCGGCGATGTGGTCTTTGATGAGGTGGCTGGTGGCGGTGTCGATTGTTGAACAATCGATGAGTAGTTTGCCTGATATATCCGTTTGGCATATACCGTTTTGAGGATCTAGATAGACTGATTTGGCGTGTGCTCCTTCCGGAACCATTGTTATGATTGTTTCCTGTGCTTCAAATCAGTTGAAGTCCTCTCTGCAGTAGCGTGGTAGATGTTCACCGATCTCTCCGCCACATCCTTTGCATTTGAACCTTTCAGCGCCTTTTCTGGGAATTCCTTACAGATATCATCCACTATATATTCCACAACATCGTAGACATAGATCTTCGTTTGTGCTGAGAGTTTGTTCGCCAAATGCCCCGCCATTGGCCTCCCCATGGCACCCAGGCCGATGAAGCCGATAGCACTCTCCTTGACACAACCCATTGCCAAAAAAAAAAAAAAAAAATTGAAAATAAAACTATACACAAATTTGAATGAATATAAAAAACTCTTGGGAAGAAGTTTATCGGCCTCGGACACTTTCTCGACGTCACATTGAACTCGGAATGCCCCACTAAGTCTGGCACACCAAGTGCGGGGAAGGCACTCCCACGTGATCCTTCCCCAAACACCTTCTAGGTGTCAGAGTTGTGAACGCAATCGCTCCTTCTAGCTATGTGCGGCTTGAAACTTCCGATTCTCTGGGAGCCTCATCTGTATATTTCGTCTTCATGATCCACATTCATTTGTTTTCGACGATGATTGCCTAATCATGTCCGACATCTTCGTGAAGCAGACGGCTCCTCCTTCGCCTCCACTGTATGACGCGTTGGGAGTTGTCCAGGTGCATGCTCTCTCTGCTGGATATCTCACACTTCCTGAAAGTCAATTTGTACATCCTGCTTTGGATGAAGTGAGGAGTACAGTTCCATCGTTAGCTTTTCTCATTCAGCACGAGAATGTCGAGACTGGTAGAAGGACGAGAATAGTCTTTGATCTTGGACTTCGGCGGAATCTAGAGCGATATCCAGAGCCAATACAACGGCATGCTGCTACAAGACAGCCGATATCTACAGACCCTGATGTTGTCAAAAGTTTGAAGGCCGGAGGTTTCACTCCTGATGACATTGACTATGTCATATATTCCCATGTGAGTGTACTGATCTCTCTGCCATTCCTGCATAAAAAACGAGTTTGTCTAAAACCCAAGTTTCTTTCCATAGGTACACTGGGACCATGTAGGAGAACCACGCGACTTTCCTCAGAGTACGTTCGTTGTCGGACAGGGAGCACCCGACCTCCTCCACGGAACCTCAACATCTCTACGCGGCGGACATTCATTCTTCGAATCAGACCTCATACCTCAAGACCGAACAATCGAGCTATTATCGCCTACACAGTCACCTTTCAAGATCACTCAATCCCACACACAGAAGCCTGGGTCACCAAACTTCTACCAACCTTGGACCCCTCATCTCCACCTCCCTCGCGTCATCGACCTCTTTCAAGATGGAACCCTCTATATAGTAGACGCGCCTGGTCATCTACCAGGACATATCAATCTCTTAGCTCGAACCGGACTGAATGAAAGCGTGTATCTTGCAGGTGATGCGTGCCATGATAGGAGGATCTTGAGGAAAGAGAAGACGATTGGAACGTGGCCTGATGCTGAAGGGTATACATGTTGCATACATGCGCATCGTGAGAAAGCTGAGGAGACGATAGAGAGAATAAGGGAACTAGAGAGACAAGGCGTTGAAGTCATTTTTGCACATGATATTGAGTGGAAGCAGGATCCGAAGAACAGGAGTCGGTTTCTGGGGTCATGAACCAATTTCAGCTAGCTGAGCATCAAAACCGAGCAATGATTACTTTATGCCGTTATTTGGTACAGTCAAGAGTATATCAAAGCTATTGCCCTGACAGTTTTGAGACATTATACCCCTGAGAACCGCTCGCTTCCCCAGGTTTCGCTTAAGAAAGGGGGCTGGCTTCTTACCCACCTGCATGCTTCGTTAGATCCAAAAAGGTTTTAGAAAAATAACGCAGAATCTCCTCTTCTTCCATTGACTCAAAAGCTACTTCGCGATGCATCCTGGATGCAGAAACTCGCACAATACCAATGCCGAGGCATGTGCAAGAACAACTCGGGTTTCCCCCAACAGCCCCACATGTTCTCCAATTGCGGGGATTCACACCCCGTCTTTGACATCAACAAGACAGTGTCACAAACGTGTAGCTGAAGTGAGAGTCGGCAGATCATCGACACCACTTACAACGCAAGAATATTCAAGTCCTGCTCGATTGGTCATCTCACCAAATTCACCAAATTTTTCACCTTCGGCTCACCAACCCCGCCATTCGTCAATAATGGCGTCCTCAACCTCACAAGAAGCTGTCAAACAAAAATTCATCTCCACCCTCGGCGCCTCCTCCTTCGCACCAGCCTGGGAAATTATCTCAAAGCTCTCGCCCGAAATAACAGCAGCCAGCATCCACCTCTCCTCCATCCCTCTCGAAAAGTGCCACCTCCCACCAAAAACCCAATCCCTAATCTCCCTCGCCGTCTCCTCCTCCTCAACCCATCTCTATGTCCCCGGAATCGTAAAACACACCCGCGCCGCTCTCGAAAATGGTGCTACGGCCGCTGAAGTGATGGAAGTACTCGAATTGACGAGTACACTGGGGATTCATGCTTGTAATATCGGCGTCCCGCTCTTGGTCGAAGTGATGAAAGAGGAAGGGATTTACAAGAAACACTTCCCTTCAGGATGGGACGAAGGAGCAGAGCGAAAACGATTACGTGAGGAATTCACGCAAAAGAGAGGGTACTGGCATACCTTCTGGGAAGATTTTCTGCGTCTAGACCTGGAGTTCTTCGGTGCTTATCTGGAGTTCTCTACTGTTCCTTGGGTGCGTGAGAAGAAAGAAGGAGGGTATTTGGAGCCGAAAATCAAGGAGTTGGTATATTGTGCGTTTGATGCGGCGAGTACGCATCTTTATCAGCCGGGATTGAAGTTGCATATGAGGAATGCGTTGGGGTTCGGGGCGACGCTAGAGGAGATTATGGAGGTGTTGGAGTTGGCTACTTTGTTGAGTTTGCATACTTTAGAGGTTGCGGGGCCGATTTTGGCAGAGGAGATTAAAAAGCGGGGGTGAAGGGTGTATATATCTATTAGTGAATTGAAAGGAGATAAAATCGCGAATACTGATTCTCGAAGTCAATCGTGATCGCCGTTCTGTCCTGCTCTGTCGATATTGTTAAGGCATCTTGAGTCTAAGTTCTATTTATTTCAGGGGTGCGTCAAGAGCCTAATTACTTAGCGATATGTGCCCTGAAACTCGAGCCTGACATGCTGAGGTTTAGCGACCAGAGCCCAAACCCACCTCCCGCTTGATGTCTCACCCCAAGAGGAACATCGAACCACCGAAACCCTCATCTGCTCCCACTCTCCGAACTGATACCTGAAGTCAGGCGCACGATCAGTATATCCCTCTGCTTCAACTACAATCCCCTCAGCAAGCGCCTTGTCCTTTCCCTTCTCCCTCCTAATATAAATCGCCCTCACAATCCACCACCCACACCACGCAAAAGCCAAACATCCCAAACTCCAAGCATGACCCGACGTATACTTTGGCGCCGCTTTAGTCTGATAAATTTGTCCACTCGCTACGCCGCCAATATTCGTCAAGGTGAGCAAGATGCCGAGACTTGCAGCACGTTTTCCATCTGGAGCACAGTTTCCAGAGAGCCAGGCAATGTTGGTTCCGGTGCAGAGGAAGCAGGCTGTGACGATTAGGTAGGTGACGAAGTATTAGACTCCAGGAGAGACTTTAGTGAGAAGGATAGCGTAGCCTGCTCTGCCAAAGGGTGCGCAGATGATGAGGGTAGGAAGCGTGTTTTGTATTTATCTGAGAGGTATGCACCGATGGCATAAACAATCGCTCCCCACAGGTTGACTTGTGGAGCTGTCAGCTTTGGCCGAGCATTGAGAGGTGCAGGGAGACTTACCAGGGATGACAAGATACTGTGCTTGGACCGTCGAGTAATGAAAGCCATTCTTGATGATGATAGGCAAGAAGGTTCCAAAACCATATAGGATGGTGACCACAGCAATTTGAATGACGCCATGGACCCAAGTCTTGACGTCTCTGGCAGCTTCCTTGATGTCTTTCATGGTATAGTGACCTGGACCACCACTGTAAGCTTCCATAATTTCAGCACGCTGTCTCATGATGGCTTTGTCTTCTTCGTTGAGGAAGTAGGCTGTCTCGTAGTTCTTGGGAACGACGAAGATGCAGATCGCAGCCCAGATAATGGTGATTATTCCTTCAAGTATGTAGAGCCTGGGTGGTTTTTAGCGTGAACTAGAAGAATTGAAAGGGGGTTTCATACCATCGCCATCCGGGCAAGCCAGCGGTGCCGTCCATGTAGAGAATAGCCCATGCTAACAAGCTACCAAAGGCACCTGACAACGCCGAAGCAACTACAATAAAATTAGCAGTCGCTCTCCGTCGAAAAATCTTTCTGCTTACTGAATAGAAATGCAATTCTCGTTGCCAGTTCGTCTCGCTTATACCAGTTGCACGAAAGAGTGTCATTGATGGGAAGAGACATCCCTCAAAGAAGCCAAGAAGGATTCGAGTGACAATGAGTGACGGAAAGCCATGAATGAGGCCAGTGCACATACATACAAGACCCCAGCAGAAAGTGATAGTTGGGATGACTCGATTGAATTGAAGCCGCTTGACGAGAATTGAGGATGGAAACTGAAACGCTGATCAACCTTGGCCAGAAAGTTTGTGGTGGGGGTGAACAATTACCTCTGCCAGAATGTAGAAGATGTAAAATATAGAAACAGCAGTCTAAGCGCATATCAGTAAGTATCATTATTGAAGTGAAAGGAGTAACAAACATTCAGCTGAGATCCCCTCAAGCCAATGTCATCGATCATTCCCTGTGTAGCAGCAAAGCCAATGTTTCCACGATCAAGATAGCTGATCAGCATGAGAAGCATCATGACCGGAGCTATAAAGCAATCTAACTTTCGAAGAAGCTTTGCTTCCTTCTTCCTGTACTCGATCGCAGCAGGAGAGTCATCTTCGATGTTTTCGTGCAAGCTCTCTTGAGCTTTCTCGTCAGTGAAAGAAGCAGCCATCTCGAAACTTTGTTCGAATTGAGTTTGACTGGAGGGAAAGACACTTTCAAGTCTCTTCTAAAGTTTCTTGGGAACACAAGGTTTGATATCGATCTTCGAAGATGGGGATTTCGGTCCTGCAGCCAAGTGGCGATGATCCCTCCGGAAGCAGACGTCCGCATAATTGGGTGAGTCCGTCCTTTGGAACTTAGTGTTTCTGGGAACGATGACGGCCGAGGCTAGCATTCCTAGCTTCTTCTCATTGACTGTACCAATCAAAGCCGATCAGATAATCTGAATCCGGGGTATGGCTTGCAAACTTGGGTAAAAGACGGGGTTTTGGTTGGTGTTCTCCAAGTGCGGGGAAGAGCTGATGATGCTTCACGCACTGAGAATTAGCAGACACCGCTGACAATGTCTTCCGCCCCAGCTTTAAAGATCAGATGGCTCTAAAACACTCCTCCTCCATGAGTGGGATCCATCGAAAAAAGGGCGGCTATGGAAATGTTATGCACGGGAGCGGGAATTCTCAAATATACGTAGTAAGACGCATACAGGACCACCACGATAAGGCTCGCTTGGTCGGCCATTCTCGAGGCATAACTCATGTACAATTAAACTCGTTACGGCTCCATGAGAAATGATGATGGTACTCTCGTATATTGAAGGTGTAGATCCCACCAATTGCAATCAATTTCCGTGCAGAGAAAAACAATGCTGAGAAATCTGACACTCTGCCAACGCTTCTTCTTCGGAATCGAAACCCACTCGAGACATGAGTGAGCATCAGAAACTTTGTTAATTGTGCGTTCCCGAAGTCAATTCATCTCTTCGTCTATGGAGGACCCTCGATATCTCTCATCTCTGATGACATCTTGCCAACCTTCCGTCCAAAATTCTTCGATGTCTTCTTGAAGGTCAAGAAACTTGAAGCAGAAATTGTGAACTGCTTCATATCTGAGTCTTCCTGGCTCCACTTCATTGGTGATCTTTGCAGACGAGAGCATGATCTTCTTCCGCTGATCAAGTAAAGCTCTCATGATATGCAAAAAAATAACACCAGTATCGTATTGATAGTTGCTCTCTTCATCATTCCTTTTCCTTTTGCAAAGTCCATGTCTCTTCGAGGCTTGTCGCTTCTCCCATGCCAAAAGCTCCTTGATGTCTTCCGCATGCTTCCTGTACTTTGGCGTGAAGTCTTTGAGACACTTAAACCGTGGAAGAGTCGGGCACCATTGTATTATGCCATTTTCGGAGCTGACGATAGAAGTCCGATATTCTTGGTCCAACGTCTCAAGTGCCCCGAATAACCAGGTGGGATCCTGCGAGCGGCCTATTCTGCCAACATATTCGAAAAGTAAAGCTGCTGGAACCCAAACAGCAGTGGGAGCAAGTACCATGGTACATGCGCTTTTGAACATCGACCAGCGTTGACGAGGAAGAGCAACAGTCTGGGTTACGAGGATGAGAAGAGTTACAGTGACGCGTCATAAGTCTGAGCCATTTAAGCGAGAACGCGTAAAAGCGCGCCGCGCGCCTCAACTCTCTCTTTTTTTTTACACACTAAAATGCCATTTCAACGCACTCTTTTAGTCTCTACAACTGGCAATTAACAGTGGAATTAAGAGTTTACTCTATATTAACGTAATATAATTATTAGTATAAGTATTTAAAAAATTAAAATTAAAAAAATTTAAATTACTTTAAATTGTTTTCGTAGAATTATTCGTAGTACTTTTTCTTTCGTTTATTTACGCGATAAAAAAAAGTCTTTTTTTAGATTTAATACAAATAAATTATATATTAAAATAAACGAACGTAGACTATTTCAATATATTCGATTAAATTTAAAAAATTTATATTTAAATTTTTTAAAAAAAAACTCGATTTTAAATTTAATTTTATTATTATTAAACGAATTCTCGAGAAATATAATATATATAATTAAAAAACTGAAAAACGATTTTTTTTTATAGAGATTAATATAATTAAAAAATTAATTTAATATTTAAAATATAAAAATAAAAATAAAAAAAAAATAAAAAATATATATATAAAATAATAAATATTCGATAAAATAAAAATAAAAAATATATTTCGAATAACGAATTAAATTTAAAATAAATCGATAATTTAAATTTATAATTACTATAAAAATATAAAAATTATAATTTAAAAATATTTTTAAAATATTAAAAAATTTAATTTTTATATTATAAATCGAAATTTTAAATTTAAAAAATATAAATATTCGTATTAATAATACTAAAATATTCGAGTATATCAATATATTATATTTAATAATCGTAGTTTTTACGTATTGAATATAAAAATTATTGATTATTTAAAAAATTAAATTTAAAATCGAAAGTATTAATATACTCTCAAATTTTACATTAATTCTCTTTAATTAAAACACGTAATAAATACGTGTATATATCCCGATACTAATAATTTCTATTTTTGTAATAAAAATCCAATTTATTTCTTAATGTAACTTTTTATTCAATCATAGATTTAATAAATAATTTTATAGTTTAAAAGTTTAATATTTATAAAACGATTATAAAAAATCGCTCGTTCAAAAAAAAAAAATAGAAAATCTCGTAATTATACTAATTACATTATAAACTTCTTATAAAATCACAATTTTTTCATATAACGTCAATTAAACAATTTTTAAAAAAAAAAATATTTATTTCAAAACAAAAAATATTTTCCAATTTCAATACTTCGTATTGTATTCATTTTTCTCTCTATATATATATTTCAATTTTTACTTTAATCAATTTTTTTTTTTCGTAAAATTAATATAGAATTTAATTCAATAATATTTCAATCGTAATAAAAAAAGTATTACAAATTGTATCGTTTCAATTTTCAATTACTCGTATATTTATAGAAAAATCAAAGAAATATTAATTAATACACAAATCGATAATCGAAATTAAAAAAATAATTAAATTAATAATTCAATTATTTCATATTCGAATTATGAAATTTTTTTTTATTTATATTATATTCTAAAAAATCGTATTTTGTACAATTAATAAATTTCTATTCGTAGTATTAATCGCGTCGTATAATTGTCAAAAATATTAATAATTCGACGCGTTCTAAATACGATCGAATTTTTACAATATAATATTTTAATCAATTTAAAATTTAATTAATAAAATCGAAATTTACTAAAACGTAAAAAAATTCTAAAATTGATTTACTATAATAAAAAAATTATATTTAACGTTATTATTAATAAAATTGAAAAATTAATAATAAAATAAATAAATCAAATAATAAAATTATAAAATCGATAATCGAGTATTTTAATTTGCAATTCACGTGATTAATCAATAATAACTAATTATATTTCTGTATTTTCAAAAGTTTAATTCGAAATAGATTAATTCGCTCGACTCAAAAAAATAAAATTTTATTTTTATTTTAAACTTTATTTCTTTTTATTTATTTTTCTATTTTAATCGTAAAATTATTTGTATTAATAAACGTCTATAAAATTTTATTTAAATTGAATTTCATTATAGCGTTTATCGAATTATCGTTTTTATATATTTATTGTACTTTTTACAATTTTCTACGTTCGTATAATTATTTCAAAATTATAATATCGATTATAAAACGTTTTTTACTCGTTATTTTTAGTTTTATTAAACAATTATATAAAAAATACGAATTCGTATAAATAATAATAAAAATATTAAATAAATCGAATTATTTTGTAATTATATTAATAATAAAAATTATTACAATTACTATATTTATTCTATTGACCATTTTATAAATCTCAAACGCTAAAACGTTTTTAGTAATTCTTTTGTACTTTATAAAATTTCAATATATCAAATTATTTTTTATTTTAAAATCGTTTTTCGTTCGAGTTTTATTAATAATTATAATTACGTATTCAATCTACGAACTCAAATCGATATTATTAGCGTATAAATCGTCTACGAATACGAATATTTTAATTGTTTTTAAATCGATCGAAATATAATAAATATTACACGATAAATTATTTTATTATTATTTCAATTTTTTATTCAAAATTACTACGTTTTTTTTCATTGAAATTTGATATTATATAGTAATTAACAAATCAAAAATAATTTCTAATTAATAAATAAACGCAATATACATTTCGCGAGTTTATTACTTTTAATATTAATCAAAATAATTTATAGTTTTTAAATTAACAAATTCGATCTTTTTATTTTAATTTTTTTATTTAAATTATATTTTATTTTCGTTTTATAATTATATAATTTTATTGTTAAATATTAATTAATTTGTAAATATTAAATTTTTTTTGTTTTTTATTTATAATTTAATCTTTTTCAATTTCTTTTTTTTTAAGTCTACAAATTGCAATATTAATAATTTTAATATATTGTTTATTTATATATTAATAATTTCGAATATTTTTTTAATTTTTTTAATTAAAAAACAAAAATTATATATCGAAAATTTTATTTTTAATTCGAAAATATAATATTTATAATATATAATAAATCAATAAATACTTATTTTTATGAGTTTATATAATAATTTTTTTAAAATAAAAATATATTATTTTTTTTAATAAATTAAAAAAAATTATTTATTAAATTAAAATTTGTAATTACGTATATATTTATATAACGTTTTATAATTATATTACAAAATTGTAATTTTAAATTAAAATTAAAATTGTAATTTTAAATTAAAATTAAAATTAAAATTAAAATTAAAATTAAAATTAAAATTAAAATTAAAATTAAAATTAAAATTAAAATTAAAATTAAAATTAAAATT
>MU119267.1:136531-187005 GCA_014904845.1 Acephala macrosclerotiorum
AAATTAAAATTAAAATTAAAATTAAAATTAAAATTAAAATTAAAATTAAAATTAAAATTAAAATTAAAATTAAAATTAAAATTAAAATTAAAATTGTTTTTTAATTTATTTATTAAATAATAAAAAATTTTATAAAAATAAATTTTTTTAATTTATTATTAAAAATTTAAATTACAATTTTCGTTTTTTCATATAATTCGTTCGTTATTTTGTTTTTGATTTCGTATATTAATTTAAACTTAAAAATCGAAATATTTTTATACGTAATTGAATCGTATTATATAAATTCAAATACGTTTTTTATAAACAATTTATTTTATTTTTTTTATTATAAAATTTCCAAAAAATTTTCAAATATAATAATAATTTTTTTTTTTCGTAATTTGATTACGAATTTTATATTCGTTTTTTTTTTACTCGTTATATAAATTATATTGATTGTAATTTCTTTTTTTATATAATATTAATTGAAATTTTTATTATTCGTAAAATCGTCGTTATTATCGTTAATATTCGTAAAATTAAAATATTTTTATTTGAAATAAATTATAAATTTAAATTTATTTTTTACACTTTTTAATCGTTTACAATATTTAAATTAATTTTCAATTAAAATTAAATAATTACTATTGTTATTTTTTTTGATTTTTGTTTTTTTATATTGTATTTACCGTTTTTAATCTCTCGTTTTTTTACGTAATTCTCATAGATTATTTTTTTATCGATTTTTTAATTTGTGATTTTCGAAAATAAAATTTAATTACAATTGATTTAAAATTTATCGATTTGTAAAATAATTGTATAATACACTTTTTATTTGTAATTATTAGTAATTTGTATAATCTTTTCTATTTTTTGTACTTTCTAAAAACTCGAATTTTGAAATTAATTAATAAATCTAAAATTATTAAAATATTAAAATCGTTTTTTATTATTAACGCGTTATTAATTTATTGTTTAATTTGTATACAATGAAATTCGTTTATTGTTTTACGAATCGCGTTTACTCTTTTTATTATTATTAACGTAAAAATATTTATATTAAAATTTTTAAAATATATTTCAAATATTAATAAAATTAATACGAGTTCGTTCGATTTTATTAAATCGTTGTAAATTTTTATTACTATTTATAGTATTTACTTCTTCGTAATATATTTTACTATTTTTTTTAATATAATCGTATAAACTCATCGTAATAAAATATAGTATCGTTTAATTTTTTTAATAAAATTATATATTTTTATTAAAACTTTTTTCATTGTTATTATTACAATTTTTATTTATTATTTAAATTCTACGAACGTAAAATTCTTTTTAATATTATAAATTAAAATTTTTAACGATTTTAAATACGTATTAATTTAATACTTTTTAATTACATTTTATACAAATTGCGTAAACATTTCTATAACAAATCGTACATTTTAAAATCTTATAATAAAATCTACAAATTGTAAAATCGTATTACTATTTAAATATATAATATTAACAATTATCGAGTAATTAAACTTATAATCGTTTATTAAAAAAAATTTAAATCGTTTTAACGATTTCGCGTTTATTTAATAATAATAATAAAACTTATTAATTTGTTTCAATTATTAAAATATAAAATTTTTATATTTAATTTTATTAAAAATATTTGTAAATCGTTATACTAATAAATATTCAAATTTTTTATATACGCATTATAAATTTGTATTTATTAAATAGTACTAAACAAAAACTTTTTTTAATTCTATTAATAAAATCTATAAATATTTTTATTTGCGTATAATTAATACAATTATATTATTATTATATTTTTTTATGCGATTTTTTATATTATTAAATCTAATTTTAAATTTATTTATATTTTTTAAAAATAATAAAAATAGTATATTATAAAATACGACGTAAAAAATAACGTTTTTAATAAAAATATAAACTTTAATTATATTCTCGATTTTTATATTATTTACTTTAAATTGAATTTTTTTTTTACAATTCAAAATATTAAATTTAATTCGTAGATCGATTTTTTATAGAATTATAAATTAATCGTATTTTACAATTAATACAATAATTGTATTTGTATTTAATAAAATACTTTAAAATCTTTTTATAGTATATTTATTTATAAATTGAAAAATCTTTTTTTAATTTAAATTTTTTTCAATTAAATAAAATACGTCGTTTTTAATTAATAAATATTGCACTTTTTAATTATTTAATTTCGCGATTAATTTCTTAATATTAACGTATTTTACAACAAAAAAATTAATTTTTACGAGCTTTTTATCACTTTTATTTTATTTCTCGAAATTAAATTTTTTTATATTTAAAACAAAAATATTAAAAATATTTATTTTATTTTCACTTTCGAATTTTTTTATTTTTTCTTCGTAAACTAAAAAAATCTAATAATCTATTATAAAAATGTATTTCTTATAATAAAAATAGATTTTATTTTTAAATTTCTCGTATACTCGTTATTTTTTTTTTTAAAAAGTATTTCGTAAACTAATAATTTATTTTTTTACAAATATAATACTTTTTTTTTTTCGAATAATTATTTTAATTGTATTTATCGTATTTTTAATTCTTATAATCGTAATTATATTTGTTTTAATCGTATTCGTTATTGCAATTTCTATTTATTTTATATTTATCGTATTTATAATCGATAAAATAAATACTAAAATTTAATTACTTTATATTTCGTTTCTTTTCAATTAATTAAATAATATAATGCAATTAGTATTAAACTTTTTTTAACGTATCTCTAAAATCTGTAAAATATATATAATATTTTTTAATATCGTTACAAACTCGTAAAATACAATTTCTCATATTATTATTTTTACGATTTTTCTTCGATTGTTTTTCTCGAATTTACTATAGTTTATCAAACAACAATTCGAAATTCTCGATTAATTTCTTTATAAAATTCTTTCTAACGATATCTCGTAAAATAATTTTTTTTTATTTCTTTTAATATATTATTAAAATATATAAAATCTCGAATTTAATTTTTATATATTTAATAATTTTTTCAAACGAATAATTATTATTAAAAATATTATTCAAATAAAAACTTCGTATTTGTTTTTTCAATATAATCAAAAACGCTTTTCTATATATATTCGACGTAATATTTATATTATTGTAATAAACTTGAAATAATTTCAATTTCTCGTTAAAAAAATCGTAAATTACTTTTTTATATTGTGGTGGGGTTATATGCTCTCCCTTCAAAATCCTTGTAAATAGCTAGTTTCGAGGGCAGTGCTGGTCACGTGTCTTCTAGTACATAAGGAGCTTTCGCTCACTATAGACTAATCAACAACCCTTTCTACTTCTACTCTGACTGATTGATTGATTGATTTACGGATTACGGATTACTTCGGATGAGTCTAGCCCACTGGCTAAGACGAACTGACCTACGGTTGGGCCTTTTTGCTTTGTGCTCCATTGCCCTTCTACATTGGTAAAGCGACGCCGGGAAGTGAGTTGTCCCAGTGGACCTCGCTAAGAACTGTTTATGTGCGATTTGTGTATTCTGTCCTTTATTGCTGTTAAGGGGAAACCCAAACTACTGGAAATCGAAGGCTGAAAGTCAGCTGACGAGGACCCCTTGTTTTGGTTGCATTGTCCGAGATTAAATGATTTGATTGATTTATGAGAATTACGTATTGAATTGCTCGAGATGGCTGGCATTAAAGCGAATATAAAAAAGAAAAAGAGAAACTCGCGGCGATTATTTACGGCAATTGGCTCTATTCCCAGCGGAAATTGAAATATAAGGGAGAAAGTTTTAGTGCGAAGGAGAAAAGAGATTATGGCGTTGAAAAGCGAAATTGTTTCATTGTTCTATGTCTTAGTTTTAACTCTTTTGGGAGTCGCAATTCGCGGATCGCTCGTAATCGCTTCCAAGTTGGAATAGTAAAGTTAGAATAAGTCTCGGATTTCAGAAAACAACACGGAAAGGATTGAGACAGGAGACTTCAACCGAGAAAAACCGGTTAAGAAAGTGCTTGTTTGGAGAATACATTTTATTAGGACGAACAAGCGAGCGAAGTTTCGAGTAAGAACTGGAATAAAAGGGATTTTACGAGAAGACGATATAAATAGAAACCAATTCTCAAAACGAATCTCACTTAAAGACAACAGTTTGAAAACTCGTATTTTTAGATTACTAAACCAATTCTCAATTCAAAGACTAAAATCAACAAATTATTCGCGCCAAAGTTCACTCTCCTCGGCAGGAAACATTCTTACTTTAGCCACGCTATCGACCTCTTCTAAAAAATCTTCTACGGATAGCGAAAACAATCTTTTAAAAATGCAAAACTTTGAGAAGTACGTGCTCGTACCAGGGCTACAAATGCCTTTTTTTGAAGCCCTTGGAGTACTTTGGTTCAAGGGAGACAATATTACAGTTTTTTTAGAACAATACGATGACATGTGCGAAGACTATAGAATTACCCCAGAAACCAAAAGAATACGATTTTTGCGATATATTAACTCGATTTACAAGGAGTAAATCCGGTCTATATCAAAGTATAATATCGAAAATTATTTGGAAAAAGAGTTTTACGACACTCTAAAGAAGAAATTTCGCGAATACGATTAAAAGTATTATTGAGTGAGTATGGAGTTTCTATATAGGATTATCGATCAATTCACGAGAAGTCTTTTGGCGATAAAAACGTACGTGGATTTATTCGATCGAGTATTTAAAGAATTGATCAAACGAAATAAACTGGACAAACAATATCAAAAACGCGAATTTATAAAGGGATTTTCGATGTATGTTAAGAAACGGATTTTCAAAGAAATCGATTATGAGTCGATAGAGATATTCACTTATAATTACGATAAGATGTACGAGAAAGCGATTGTCGCATATAAGTATGAGAAGAAGAAGCGGCGATATAACGAAATTAATGATTTAGAATACTCGAAAGTTCGATAAGAATATTTGGATACTGTAATGCAAAAAATGATTTTAAATGCAATTAATAATTTGCTACTTCTTGTTCTACTCGAGCTACTCATAAAAGAGATTCAGCGAAGGATGTACGCAACCGCTGAGAAAACCCATATCGAATTTCAATCTTCGATTCCACGTACTATCTAAATCCAAAGAACTCGACAAATATTCGTATCAAAACTCTCAACTCAAATGGACAATCTCGTCAAAGAACTAGAAAAACTTTTTCTTTTTTCCGTGTTATTCAACGATTTGAAAACCGCTTTAAACGCTAATACTACGAAGATGTCTCAAAAATTGAACAGTGTTATAATCTCTATAAACTAGAATCAGAACCAGTTTGCTTTTTCACGAGAATATGAACGAGGAGAGAACTTTAACCGAGGACGAGGAGAATATAGTAACATAAGAAAAAGCGGATATAGAACTTCATATAATTCAATATCGACTGGGCCCTCGCAAGGCATACCGCCGACCGTTCAAAGGAATGCAATAGAGACCAACGCTGCATACAACGATCAATAGAGCGAGCGATACTACTTCGAGTATTTCGAGCGAACAAAGAACGAAAAAGTCGATTCTTTCGTTGATCACTTTTTCGTGGACCGCTGTCTATTTATAGATAAGCTAATCAATCGTAGATATTGCCATCGAAAGAACGATCAATGGTATTATAGTTCTTAGAGCCGTGACCGACCTTCGCGATCGTTTACGCTTAAAAACAATCGACGCTAGTATAATTAGATTATAGAACAAGTAGTTAGAAGACTTTTTGACTACGATCTCGACAAACGCTCTAAGAATGCACAGAGAATCCAGGAATCTGTTCAATTTACTGCTCAAAAAAAGAGTAAAACTAGTACTAATAAAGAAATCTTGAGAGGATTGAACTTATCGTCGCACACTTTCAACGGCAATAATATCAACGTTCAAAGCTTTAATAGAGCGATTATTGATGAGTTCTACGAAAAATTGTCAGTAAATACAATAATAGCAAACACGGTAATAACGAGCAAATCGAAGAGCAAAATTTAAAGCGCACGAGAAAACCTTCGACGAAAAACAAAAGTAGAAAAAAAGTACTTAAAAGTCGAATCGCAACGACAAATTTTACAAAGCGCTCAGAACGAAGAACGAGAGGAAATGGACGTGGATCAATCGAAAGATAAAACTTTGAGATAATAGTCCGGCGCTAGAAGTGATGATTCTATTGACGAAACTTTACCACGAAGATTTTCTAAGAGTACAGTATTGCTCCCAAGAATCCAAAAAGGAATAAAAATGATTATTGATACCTTGAAAACATCGAACCCTGCTACAGTGATTACTAATCAATGGCGAAAAAACAACGCTCACTATTTGACTTTAATAAATATTGAGACCGCTGTAGTAAAAGAAATGCTAGGAGTCGTTAATTCTATGAAACAGTTTTTTTAGAATTTCTACAGAATATTTGAAGGGACGAGTCAGTCTACTTCTATTACTAGAAATCCTGTGATACTCGAAATTAATCTCGTGGAAATCGATTTCTCGTCACTGATTAAAAAAAAGCACATTGTTATTGCTCTTAAACTACATTTCAACTTGTCTGAACCAATTGATTCGAGCGGAGAATGCGAAATGCTGGATACTGGAGCGGAGTACTACATTGCTCTCACGCACATAATTCGAGATCTCGGTAGTACTATTACAAACGTCGAAAATTTCCAACTGTTTACTATTACTGGACAGAACTTCGAATTCGCCGAAGTAGCGGTCATGAAAATAGAGATTGAGCACGGAGTCGAATGTAAAATCTCTTTTTTCTTTGTAAACAATGCAAAGAAGATCCTTTTAAAACAACTATTCGTCGCTGCAATAAAAATGCAAATTGAATACAGAAATGATAGTTCGTAGGATGGCGTATTTCGAAACTCCAAAGATTCCAATTTTATTTGCACGATCATGATTGTTTCTTCCTTGAAAATCTACTTGCGTCAAGCCACTAGAAATCGCCATGTCCGTATATATTCTCGGGTCGAAAAAGCATCGAAAAAAGAATACAACGCGGGAAACTAAGTACTGGTATTGTTGGAGAATAGTACAGCGCCAAAGCTCGCGAACGATTTTTATACTCTAACGAATTTCTTTCTATTTTTGATTTTTTATTAAACACTTTTAATATCATTTTATGTAGGACAAGTACGATTGAAACAGGCGCTATTAGTTCAGAGAGAGACACAAATGAAACAATACAAGAAGCGAGATTATTTTTTTCGATTTTCTATAAAACGTTTTTTTTTTTTGATAGAAAGAAAGTAAACGAGATTTTAAATAAAAAAGTTTCTAATGAGAAAGCGAAAAAATATTTTTCTGCAATAGTATTACTATTTCCAGACGTGGACGTTATAAAAGAATATCTGAAAAACGGTACAAAGCGCTAGTCACTTTACTCCACTAAAGAAGAACGAAGTCGAAGGATTTTCGAGTATAAAAACGAGAAAAAAACTCGAATAGAGAGAATAGTCTTATCACTGGACAATCCCAACCTGGAACTATTCAATATAGACGTTAACACGGCATATAAACCCAAGTCCAGAAAAGTACGACTTGTCGACTTAACCGACGGAACTAAGGAGACTTCTAGAAAACGGAAAAACTGGTTCGAACGATTCAAAGCGCGAGAAACACTTCAAAAATACACTGGGAAGTATGCAAAATACTTGTTGTCACAAATTGCTTCGATACTAAAAGGATCACGACTTACTTCTAAGCGATTAACATTTCTACTTGTCGAGAACTGGCTATAAGAATCTGAAAAAGAAATATTCGATGAAATGATATTCAATCGTGAAAAGGTAATAGCATTTGACTGGAAAGAGATTTTTAAGACCTATGAAAATGTCAGTTTGCTTATTCGCATCAAAACAATTCAATACACGGCGTAGTAAGAAAAGAGTTTCTATTGTTTCAAGGTCTTATTCTCGGTTGTAGCAAAGATGTTTCAAGAACGACTCGATCGCAAAGTGCTCGAAAAGAGCGATAGCCCTTATCGGAACCTATAGTTTCTGGTCGCGAAAAAGGTCGCTAGGATTTACCGATTGATCAACGCGACTATAAAAATGAACTCGATTACTTTGAGAGACGTCAATATATTTCCTTCCGTAAATGAATTTTCTAAAGAGTTTGCCGAATACTTTTACGTTTCCTTGATAGATTTCTTTTCTGGATACGATCAGCTCACACTAGACGTTCGAAGTAGAAACATGACTACTTTTATGACCCCATTAAAACTTCTGCGGATGATAACATCGTCTCAAAGAGCAATTAATTCTGTAACTCAATTCGTTCGAATTATCATAACAATTCTAGAAAACGTGTTTCCCAGAGTCGCGATACCATTCCTGGATGACGTAAGAGTCAAAAGACTTTATACGAACTACGACAATGAGCTAGCATTTCCAGAGATTCGCCGATTCGTCTTTGAACACATTCAAAACTTGAATAGAACGCTAGATCAAATTGAAAGAGTTTAAATTTGTATAGAGTCCAAATTACAATTCTATTAGAACGGAATAATTATTGTTGATTTTGTCTGCA
This sequence comes from Acephala macrosclerotiorum, assembly GCA_014904845.1. Taxonomy (NCBI): domain Eukaryota; kingdom Fungi; phylum Ascomycota; class Leotiomycetes; order Helotiales; family Mollisiaceae; genus Acephala; species Acephala macrosclerotiorum. The sequence continues at coordinate 145,089 of MU119267.1, forward strand.
GTTTTGAAAAGCGTTTCTTTGAAAGTGTAAAGATTATTAAGATTTTAAAATGGACTAAATGTGATAATATCTTTGAAGTCAAAGCTTTTATTGGAATTTGTATTTATTATAAAATATGGATTCAATATTTTGATATTATCATTGAGTCGTTATATCGACTGACTAAAAAAAACGAATTTTTCGAATGGAGAAAAGAGTAGAAAACCGCTATAGTATTTTTACAAAATAAACTTACGACGGTTTCGATACTTTGCAAAATCCATTACGATCCTGCAAATGGATAAGAAATGATCATTCTAGGTATCGATATTAGTCAATAAAAATATGGAGAAATACTCGGTCAATATGACGACAAAGAACGGAAACGAGTAACTCGATACGAGTCAAGACTCTAAAATGCTGCTAAGCGAAACTATAATGCGACAAAAAAAAAGTGTCGAAAAATCTTAAAGTGCCTTCGCAAATTACGATTTTGATTATATAGCGTTCACTTCATCCTTGAGACGAACGCCAATACGCTTGTCGTTCAATTGAATCGAGTAGCAATAGATTTTCCTAGCGCTCTGATTACCCGCTGACTCGCTTGAATACGATTGTTCGACTTCGAAGTCAAGCATGTTAGAGGAAGCACTCACACTACTACAGACGAATTATTCAGAAGATCGCGAATGGAGGACGACAATTCAGAGGAAGAAACAGATATCGATAAGTTTATTGCAATCGAGCTTGATTGCGTTGAAATAGCTCCAATCTCGACCAGAGAACGCAAAACTAATCGAAAGGTTAAAAGTAGACCGTTTGTAATTGAAAGTAGATACGTGAAACGGGGATGTTTACTTGAATTGTTAGGTCAAGTTTGGGGGAATTCCTCCAAACCCGGTATTTTTGACTTTCAATCTCCGACATCGGTCGCATTTTCCGCATGCGCCGCATCAATCGCTCCCCCTAAGATCAATAAACTACTGGACAATAACAACAACAACAATACTATCTTTTTTTTTGATAACAATTATTCGAACTATTCTCAAAATATTGCTTAGTATTTGACAACTCTAAAACGACCAAAATAGTTTTCGAGAGTAGAATTCCGCAAATTAATCCGAGAATCCGTCGATTACAGCGTTCGAGACAAGATACTATAGAAGAATACTACTAAGTCCTACTCACCTCGACTTGTTCTAGACGACTTAAAACAGCGTATAACAATCATGATTGAATTACATGATAAGTCCGGACATGCTGGAAAGGAAAGTACTTACTATCGAGTGATTAATCGATACTACTGAGAGAAGTACTACGAAAACGTTCGGGATTTTGTAGTAAACTGCAGCGACTATTAGCACAAAAGCAAGAAGAGACACAAGAAAACTCTGTACCCCCAGAGAATAGTTCTATTATTCTATTGCATTGAAATAGATATAGTTAAACTCTCGCAATATGAAATGTTCGACAGTCTGATTGTAGTACGAGATGACTTTTCCGGTTGAATTGAGATTAAACCAATGAAAAATTCGACTTCTAAAAAGATTGCTAAGTTTATTTACAATAATATTATTTGTAGACACGACGTTTTCGATTACATAAAATTGAACGAAGGACTCGAATTCAAAGGAACTGTTATCAAAGAATTGAACAGGTTCGAAATCAAACGAATTACTATTTCCGTATACAATTCGAAAACAAACGAAATAATTGAACGAGAATATTAGTTTATTATTGTCGTATTGATTGCTTTGACGAAAAGAGGCAAAAAAAATTGATTGGAATATTTACCAATTGTTCTTTTTGCGGATCGAACGATTATTTATAGATTAATTGAATGTACGCTATTTTATATGATTTATGGCAAAGAAATTGTTTTATTTGTTGAGACTCGATTTTCTACTTGGAGAACTCTCGACTGGGACGAAGTATATAATTGAGTAGAGTTTTTTGAGTTGAGAATTAAATAGATTGAAATGCGAAACGAAAATATGAAAAAATCGAGACTAAAGAAAGAACGCAGTCGCAAGCAAGGCCAAGTATACTTCGACGTTTATTACCAAATACGAAAAGAATTAATTCGAGAAAAGAATTTCGTTTTAGTATATAATATTAAACTTATTGATTAGAACATGTTTAAGAATATTAAGTTGCTGTACAAGTAACTGGGTCCATATCGAGTTCGTTAAGCAAATCAGTTGAAGAAGAACTATTTGCTCGAAGAAGTAGACGGGACGGCAATTCGAAGATTATATATTGAAAATCGCTTAAAAAAATTCGTTAAAAAAGATAAATACTAGGATTCCTTGGATAATAGTGAAAACGAGAATATTGTTGAATTCGTTGATTTTAACGATGATAAGAATGCAAATGTAAAAAAGAAAGCGATTAGAGAATTTCGTAATAGACAAAGTACTCAAAAAATTGAAAAAGGAATTAAAATTGTAATTCGTGTTTTTGAACTCAGTGAGATTGAAAGAGACAAATATATACGATTCTCTGAAAATTGAGTAAATGAGAAAAACTCGTCAAACTTTAAAACAATAACGATTTTTTAATCGAAAAAAAACTATTTTTTCTTTTTTTATTTACAGCGATTTCACTTTTTTATTGATTTTCTTTAGAATATTTTTGCTTATTTTAATAAATTTTATTTACACTTTGAAAGTTTTATTTTTCTTTTATTGTAATCGGAACGGCTCTATTATATAAAGAAACGAGATTATACTATTTTTTCTTTTTTTAGAAAATCTTAAAAAATTCTAGTTTTTAGAATTTATAAAAAACATTTTCTAATATATTCGAACATTTCTAAATATATTTCGATATATTTGAATGTATTTCGATTATATTTGATTATATTCAAATTATATAAACGTTTATTAATACAATATTTATTATGATTTATAGAAAAATCTTTTTCAATTTTTTTTTTTCTTTTTTTCAAAATTTTTCAATTACAACTTTTCAATTTTACGTCAATTCAAAAACTATAATTTTTTTTTAGTATTATTTATTTCTTTTTTCATTTTTTTAAAATTTTAATTTGTATTATTTTATATGTAAACAATTTTGTCAATCGAATATATTCTATTTATTTGAATATTTCACGACGATTTTTTTCAAGAATTTATACACGTTTTTTTTATAAAAACGATTTATAAATATTTGTTTTTTTCATTTCTTTCTTTTTAAAATTCATTTAATATATTTCATGAGAAATCAATATAAAACTGTTTATTTAAAACTTTCAAAATTTCCTATTCGGGATTAGTACTACGGTATTTCAATTACATATACCAATACGTTTTAAAAACTTTTCTCGTAAAAACAAACAAATTTCGCAATTTTCAATTATTCAAAACGTAAAAATATTTGTTTACTTTTCTTATATAATTTTTTTACAAATATAAAAACTTATAATTCTTTTTAATCTTATCGATAAATTTCTTTTTTTCAAATTTACGCGTTTTCCACTTTCAAAATTCGATCAATTTATTACATTACTTTTTTACGCGCAAATTTTACAATTTTAGTTTTTACCCTCGAAATTCTTACGATATTACTATTATGTTTCAAGGAAATGTTTTATTAAACCTCGAAAACACGAATTTCGCGTACAAAAAACGAGACGAAAATGATTATAATACGTTTATACAAATCGTACAACGCGATCTCGATAATCTATAAAAAACTATTAATAGACTGTCACTTGAAAAGAAAGCAATTGCGATTAGTAATATCAATAATGAACTTATGAAAACCAAGAACGTAATAAAGAAAGTTTTAATTGGATAAAAAAAGAAAATTGAAAATAGTACTACTTTGAAATTTTCTAAGAAAATTTTAAAACAATATACAGTTTTAAACAAAGACTTTTTCTCTAAAATAAACAAGGTTAAAAAGTCGCGTATCGCGCTTTAATAAATTCGATTTAATTTAATCAAAACTTTTAATAATATGTTTAAACGTTACAATTAAAAAATTTTTTTTTGAGTTTAAATATTTCGATAATTTATTGAAAATTTTATTAATAGATTTTACAGTAAATATGTATATTAAGAACTCGAGTAAATGTTTCGTATAAAACGTTTTACGTCTCGCGAAATTATTAGAGTTATTAATATAATTATTATCGAGAAAAACAAAGTCTATAATACGCTATTTATAAGAATACTTTTTCGATTTATCGATTGTAAAAAGGCGTTAGTATATTTAAAAAATACAAGCGACGATCTAATAATTACAGATTTAAATAAAGTAAATTTGAAAGAATTACGTTTTATTTTCTATCTTTGCGAACTTTTAATAATTGAAAAATATATTAAAAAATTTTTTTCGATCTTTGCGAATAAACCTAGAAAATGATCGATTATTACTATTAATAGTATAAGTATTCGAGATACCAAGTCTCAAAAAATTGCTAATACTAATATTTTATTTTTTCAAACAATTTCATTAACTGGTAATAACGACGACAACGGCGATAATAACGATAACGATGTTATTATTGTTGATTCTTTCGTATAAAACTCTTTGCCTTTTCAAATTTTTTAAATCTTTCGAATTTTTCAATCCGCTTTTTTTTCTACTTCGATCTCCACGCTAATCAAATCTAAAAAATCTATTGTTAATAATAAGAAATATTACAATATGTTTACACTTACGCCAAAGAAACACAAAATTGTTATTATTTTATCGCAGTTTAATATTATTTTATTCCAGTCAACTTGCGAACTTTGATTAAATAATATACGTTCGATAATTGATTGCGCGTGCAATATAAGCGGTACTTAAAAATCAAACGTTGCTTTTTTTGATACTTTGAACTTCGCTAATCGTATTAAAATTCTAAGTACTGTTTATAATATTTATAAGTATTTGTTCATTGAGCAACTTTGTTGAATTCATTGTATAACGCTTTATAAAAATCTCGATTTATACTTTGAAAACGACGAAAAATAGATTGAAATTATAAAAATATGATTATTTAAAATTTATAAGTTGTATATTGAGAAAAAGAATTTTCGACTCGCTTGAATCCATTTTAATACTCGTTTCTAGTTCATAAATATTTTTACCATTTTTCAATATAAACAGAAGACGCTAACGAAAAATCGATTTTAGTTCTCGCGAGTTTCTATCGTTTCTACGCTTGTTTCTTCGGTTAAACCGTCTGTTGATTTGAAAATTACAATAATCTTTGCTTTATAAGATTTTTTCAAATAAACGAAAAAAAAAAATATTTTGTTGCTTTTTTTCAAGGAAATTAATATACTGAAATTCTATTACCAATGAACTCTTTCCAACGAATTCTTTTTTCTATACAATACGTACTTTCTTTTTATTATTTAGTTTTTGTAAGTAAACTTCAAATTGTAACTATTGTTTTATCGATTTTCTAGGGACTACTTTTTTTATCTCGTTATTTTTTCTCAGTTTATTAAATTCTATTAAAACGATAAAATTGATTAATTCTTCTACGAAAAAAAAGTAAATATATTCTAAGATTCAAATTTATTGTACATTAAACTTTTTCTTTCTAGTAAACTTCAAATGATTTATTTGCGATTTAACGACTATAGAAAAACGATAAATTGATTATTTCGATTCTCTAAAAAAACTACTTGAATAAATCTCTTTTCTAGTATTAAAAATCGAATTTTAATTGAAGATTTTTTAAAGCAAACTTAATCAAACATTGTAAAAAAAGAATCTCAAGAATTAGAATTGCACGTTTACAAAATAAAAACTTTTATCGATCGAAAATACGTCGAGAATTCCAAGAACTCTAGTTTTTTTACTTTATTTCCCGTGAGTTTAATACTTGTTGGTACTAGTAGAAAAATCATCGGCGATACTAATTTTGAGCGCGGTTTCGATATTATCGGTATTATTCAATAAGAATTTTCCGAGTTAAATAATTGGTAAAAATATAAATTTCGAGAAGAAAAAAAACGATTTTGATTGAATATTTAAAAATACCGGTTTTTGAAAGGAGAAATGAGAATATATTATACAATAAAAAAATCATTTTGAGTAGCGCTAGAAACAATAGAAATAAAGACTATAAACGAAATAATATTCTTATTTTTATTAAAGAAAATCTTTTTTTTATTATTGATTTCAATTAAGAATTTTTAACTTCTTAAATACAATACGTATTACACGTTTTTATTAGATATTTTTATTCGTTATTTTGAGATTAAAAAACCAATGTAATTGAATGCGCGTTCGAAAAAAGTAAAAATTGTAAAAATGACAAGAAAATCGCGAACTATTTGACAAATAATAGAATATTTGTAAATTTTATTGAGTAAATAATTTCTCATTTTTTCGTGGATAATTTTAATATTAAAAACGAACTTTTTAAACTATCGTTCAAATTCAATATTAGTAATAATCAAAGACTTTTTAGCGCGTTAAATAACGACGTATTTTGCGTAATCGTGATATGAATTATTCTTTCAATTTTTATTGTTTTTTTCGATAGAAAAAAAAGTTCATTGATTTTGCGCGATATATTAACGTTTTGTCTCTTATTCTCGCTCTCGTACAATTGTAATAATTGCAATAGATTTACGTTTGTACTAATTGTAAACGTATTCGAAGTATGTTTTTATTTTTTTATATTGCGTTACGTTGATTTTATTCTCGTTATCATATATATAAAAAACGTAATTAAATTTGTATCGAAAGTCGCAAATTAAAATAACGAAAAAATAACGTGTTATAAAAAACTTTTTATAGTATTTTTCGAAGACTTTATAACTAGCGATAATAACAAATTAAAAAAACGATTTATCGTTTTGAGTTTAAAAAATTTGCAATTGTTATAATATATAGAAATAATCGAAAATTGTATTATAAAAAATTGAATATTTCTCGATTTAAATTTAAATCGTAAATCGTTGAAAAATATTAAAAAAGATCGCGATTTGTTTTAACATAGTCCAATTTTTATTAATTAGTATCAAGTATTTACGAACAAACGCGTTCTATTTTTGGAATTGTAATACGATTTATAAAAGCTTTTCTATTTTAATTAAAACTTTGATTAATTTGTTAATAAAATTCTAATGAATAAATATATTATTAAGAAATTCATTGAAAAAAATATTTAAATTCTCGTACATTTTTTTGAGTTTTTAATGTAATAACTTTTTACCTTTGAAAATAAAAGCGAAACAACGAAAAATAAAAAGAACAAAATATTTACTACTATTAATAGAATCCATTGCTCTTTTTATAGTCTAAATATAATATGAACGACGTACATTAAATTCAAATTTAATAATTACAAAAACTGGAAAATATTAAAATATATTTTTATTTACTTTAAATATTTAATATAATTTATAATATTAAAACGAATCGAGCGAAATTAAACGCGTTTTATTACAATGTTTAATTTACTATATTTCTATACAAATTGTATAGTAAAAAATAGATTCAATATTGAAAAAAAACAAATTCTACGTATTTATTTAAATTGCAATATTATAAATATACGTATAACAATGAACGTTTTTTTTAAAGCGATTAAATCGTAGAAAATTAAACGTTTTATTTGTTTTTTCTATTTTTTTGTATTTCTTTTCGACGATAGTTTTAAACTTTTCAAATATTGTATTATTAGAAGTAACGTTATCCCGAGTAATAACGATAATAATATAAATAATATTAAATCGATTTATAATTACCAAAAGTTTCTCATAGAAATATTTTCTATTATAAAAAACTTTTTCAAATTTAATAATATTCAAAAAAATAAAAATATATTTTTTTATTTTCGTAATAATATATTTTATTACAATAAAATAATTCAATTTATTGTTTTCAGATTATTTATTCATTGTAAAAAAAACGCGTTTATCAAATTCTATATATATTTAAAAAATATTATATTATTTCTTTTTTTTTATTTCGTATCGTACTTTCAAATCGCTTATTAATAGTTTGCGAGAAATTTGTTTCGTCGTAAAAAAAAAGAATTTGATTAAAGTTCATATTTTTAATTGATCGACGATAAAAAAAAATAAATTGTTTTTAACGATTTATTCGAGTAATAAAAAGCGATATTGTTCGTTATAAATTTAATCGAATTCAAATTTTTAAAAATAAAACTTTTTATTAATTTTTTTTATTTTGAACTATTTATCGATTTTTTTTTAATTTAAAAAAATTGTTAAATAATACTTTTAATAGTAACTTTTGTAGTTATTTGTTCTTGTCAAAGAACGATTAATAAATTTAAACTCGTAAATCGTATATCCTGGTTAAGAATATATTACAATTATTATATAGTGATTAGATTTATAAATAGAGCGATTGTAAAAAAAATGTAAACTTTTGAAAAAAAACGCGTTCGTAGGTTTAAAAAGAAAAGTTCTTTTTTTAAAGCGGTTGTGAAATAGTAATGTAAATATATTTTGATTAGAAAAAGTAGAAATTCTATTTCGCTTCGAAAAAGTTTGAAAAAGTTTTCGAGAGTGTAATTCTCTTTTAGAAAGACTAGAAAAAGTGATAAAAGATTGTCGAGATATATTTGATTCGTTTTTAGATGAAATAAAGACTGTAAATAGACTATAAATAGTAGTATTGATAATAATGATTCTTTATAGTGCTACTGTTTGTACGAGATTCTATTTAGAGCTAAAGAGCAACCGAGCAATTCTATTGGCTGCGGGGCCGGACTTACAATTTTACGAGTCACCTGACTGAATATTCAGGTAATTATTCAAATACCGTTAAATTATTGAATAATCATTTATTTAACGAGTAAAGAATAAGTTATTTATTCAGTATGGTCACGGTTTTTACCGGAAATACCGTGCCCAAGACTGGGCGATACTACCTACGAGAAACTCAAAGAAGTTCATAACAAGCTTCGAGCTCCCTCCGAGAGTCGATTTCGAGAACTTCCTGACGACGAATCCTTTCTCGGTAGTGTCCAACTTGAAGGGGTCGGCGCAATATTCGATATGATCCGCTGCGCGAAACCCTTAGACCACCCTGCCGTCCGATATGAGATTTCCCAATGGCTAGACTACCAGAACTCGTCTGGTGATAGACATTTGCACACTCATTGGCAAAAACAGGCTGTAACTCAAGTCAAGCTGGCCTTTCGGTATCTTGAGATGAGAGAAATGGAGATGTTTCCTGGCAATAAGTCCTTCTTTAGATGCGAGGCTGAGGGATTGGTAGCGCCTGTGGAGGATGATCAGGAGTATCTGGTTATCTCTGACGATGAGCTTGAGTCTGAGATTCGTCTGCCCCCTTTCTCCCCACTAAGTTCTAAAGGGAAAGGAAAGCAGACTGCAAAGGAGCTTAGCGCTGACAGAGATATTGAGAAGGCTGCCAGATTCTTGGAAAAGGACGACGATGATTTGGAGGATCTCGGGCTTTGAGTTCCTTGCTTAGAACGGGTCTTTTCTCTTTTTCTAGCTCTTTTCTTCGAGGCTCAAGACGAGCTCGTCATATAAGGGGACGATTGTAGTAGGGCTATATACTCTCCCTTCAAAATCCTTGTAAATAGCTAGTTTCGAGGGCAGTACTGGTCACGTGTCTTCTAGTACATAAAGAGCTTTCGCTCACTATAGACTAATCAACAACCCTTTCTACTTCTACTCTGACTGATTGATTGATTGATTTACGGATTACGGATTACTTCGGATAAGTCTAGCCCACTGGCTAAGACGAACTGACCTACGGTTGGGCCTTTTTGCTTTGTGCTCTATTGCTTTTCTACAATATTTATTGTTTTTATTAAAATAAAATTTCTTTAAATTATTAAACTTTTTAATTATTTAATTTTTTGAATTTCGTTTTTTTATTTTTACTCGAAATTTTAAATTTTCTTTTTTTGTATTGTACGATTAATATTCGTTGTAAATTTCTTATTGCGAATAATCGATCTTTCGAGATTTATAATTATTTTATTGTACATCAAAAAATTGAAAAATTTATTATTATAAAAAATTTAATTCTAATAAATTTCTTTATTTTCGTCGCAAATAATATTGTATTTATTCGAGAATTTGTTTATAATATTGATTTCTTATTATTATTTTTTAAAAAAGTAATTTCTTTTCAAATATTATCGTTTAAAATCGATTTATTTTATAATAAATCGTAATATCGCGTTTATTTTCTATTTCAATAAAATTTTCGATAATATTCTCGAATCTCTAAAATAATAACTTCGAAAACACGTATATTTTATTTTTATTTCAAAATACTTCTTATTATAATTTTTAATTTGTATTTAAAATTTCAAAAACTATTTTCTCGTTTTCTCGAATTGATACTTTTTAAATTCTTTACAAATTTGATTATTGAATAATAAATATTTTTTGTTTAAATTTTAATCTATAAAATTTATTTAAAACAATTAAATTTAATCGAAATTAATTATTCGAATTAAATCGAAAATTAAATTTTTTTTTTTCTAATTACTATTGTATTTTCGTATCTAATTAAATCATATATTATTATTGTCTTTAAATAAAAGTTTCAATTTATTAAATTAATTTTTTATACGAAATATAAATATTATTATTTTTAAAGTAATTTTTTAAACAAAAAATTAATTTATTAATAATTATTTTAAAATATATTACTTTTTAATTTTTAAAATTATTTTAATAAAATTCTTATAAAATACTATTTTTATATTTTAATTTTTTAAATACATAGAATTTATATAAAATAAAATCATTAATAATAAATTCACTCAAATTTAATTACTAGAAATCGATTTATTTTTCGTATTTATTTTTATCGTAATAAAATAAACTTTTTTTTTCTATATATTTATTTGATTCAATTTTATTTAATAATAAAAAAATTGTCGTAATTATTTGTAATTTATTATATTCAATATTAAATAATAAAAATATATTCAAAAATAATAAAACGTTTTTCGAAAAAAATTTATTTTTATTTTAAATATCAATTTTTATCATTTTAAAATATTGATTTATATTTAATAAATTTATTTATTTTAATATAAATTTGTTTATTTGTATATAAAATATAAATAAAAATTCAAATTAATTGTAATTTAAATACGTTTCAAATAACGTAAAAATTTATTGTTTTTAAAAAAAAACGTAATATATAACGCTTTTTATCGTTTTAATTATTAATTTAAAAAAAATAAAATTTTTATAATTGATTTTTTTATCGTATATAATAAACGCAAATCAAAAAAAGTGCAATTAAAATTCTAATAATTGATTTTTTAAACTTTTAATATTATATACAAAATTTTTTAAATATCGAAAAAAATATAAAATGTAAAATTTTTAAATATTGAAAAAATTGTATTTTTTTATATAGAATTTTTTTAGTATTTTTTCGTAAAATCTTTTAAATACTAAAAAAAAACTAAATATACATTTTTAAATTTCAAAAAAATATATATTTTTTTATATAAAAACTTTTTCTAATTTAAATTTTATTATTCTATATTCAATTAATAAAATTAAATACTAATTAATATTAGTAATATTAAAATACTCGAATATATTAATATATTACGTTTAATAATTGTAGTTTTTATATATTGAATATAAAAATTGTTAATTATTTAAAAAATTAAATTTAAAATCGAAAGTATTAATATATTTTCAAGTTTTATATTAGTTTTTTTTAATTAAAATACGTAATAAGTACGTATATATATTTTAATAATTCGATTAATTTTTATTTAAATATATTTTTATTTATTAAATAATTAAAATTCGAAATTAATTTAAAATTAATAAAATCTAATAAATCGAAAATTAGTTTTTTTATTTTTTCAATTTAAACTCGATTAAATATATTTAATAAAAACTAAAAAAAAAAAAATATATTTAAAATGTTTTTAAAAATTACTATAAATATTAATAAATTAAAATATATAAAATAATATTTTAAAAGTATTTTATAAACAATTTGAAATACAATTAATAAAAAGATTTTTAATAAATTGAATAAAAATATAGTAAATCGAATTAAAATTTATATTGAAATAAAAAAATAATATATAAAATATTGAAATAAGTTTTTAATATTTTTAAAAGATTTTTTATTAAAAAGTAATTAACGTATGCGCCTATTAATAGAATCAATCAGATCTCGAATTAGACGGAAGATGGTTAAATTGTATGGACTTTTGTAAATTAATATTTTCATGGGATGCGGAGTAAAAAAATCATGGCTCAAACTTATGACTTAGTACTGTAATACAAACGCAGGGATCAGAAGTCCAGCAGCAAGAATGGCTTTCTGGTCACGATGCATTTTCAGAATTCCGCAAGCCAAAAGCAATGAATATCGTAAGAAGTAGTTGTAACCCTTCCCCTGTTTTATTGAGTGATTGCTCTTATATATCACCGAATGAACCTTCTTGTCGAGACGTCACTGTCGTGGCATACTTGGGACCGAAGACGAAAGCGAGATAGGCGGTGGGGTTACACGGCCAACTACTTAGATAGCGCGACCTCTCCAACGCCTCAGCTTATTAGATCCAAGACTTCTGGTCACTGTTGTTCCTTTGAATCCTATTTCTCGTGATATATAATAGTTCATCATTGAGAGCCCTCAATGAAAGAGAACGGAACGAAGGATAATATTTATGGTGATGTGGGACATTGGGGAGGACGGTGCAGCGACAGAAGTCCTGTGTCAGCCTGACGCACACGGTGGTCACGAATTCGGGTGGCCTCAGCGCATTAGCCGCTAGCGATCAATGCCTGTGGATAATCTACGGCAAGGTTTCTGCCAAGCCTCATGAGAATTTTGAACATCTGGTACAATTGACAGCACCAGGTTGAAGAGACACCAGATTTATTTGACACCTCAGTAAAACAAAGGTGATTAATTCTCCAGACCCGGTAGTGTAGAGTGTACGCAGAGGAGCTACCCTTTTCATCCCTCGCTTAAAAGCGATATGGCAACACCATGCTCACCATATGAACAGACTACTTTGCAACGAACAATCTATTCTAGTCATAGCACAAGAGAAGGTATCGAATTTTCGTCATATCCAGCGCCTCGCATTACGAACAACTTCAAGCGAACAAATTGACATGCTCAGAATCAGGTCACGGCAAACACCCTCTCAAGGTAAGACATCTAGACCAGAGCTTCCATCGAAAAAGTCTCAGCTCTCTCGGGACAATTGTTGGTACATATGATCTCGGTTGGTGTGGCTAGAGTTGTCTCAGCCCTATCAAACTCTTATTTGGCGAAACTCAGACATCATGTCATGATACGAAGTATTGCTTTTTCTGTGGCACAGAAACTAGCTAGTGATACCAAACACGATCAACGTGCGTATTGGGGAATATTAGCGCGTGATTCAACTAGTTAAAAATAGGCCACGGTGAACAGCCATCTTTCAGTAACACTTCTCGGCCATGAGAAGGGCAACACCGTGTCTCAAGTACTACTCTGAGCTGCTGCCCTCTATAATAAACAAATATTATCTTTGTATTTCCAATGCTCCCATCCGATCCTCTTTACTTTCGTCATAATTGTTAACGGCGTCGGTAATCTATCAGCATTTGAGACTTCCATCTATTTGCTAGAACATTCCGAGCCATGATCTCGCCATTGAATGACGGCTTCCTTCGCGGATTTCTGAGAGTCTATTTTCTCATCTCCTTCCTCTCCATCAACCTCGTCGGCAGCCAGGTTTGCAAATGCGCCAACAAACTCAGAGTGTCGAGAGGCAACTACATCAAGGTTATAGAAATGACGGGATTGTTACGGCTACCAGAAATCTTGAAGGGTATATGGAGATTGCGACGCTTGCCGGGTGGACTTTGGTCTGGTCTTCTTATGGCTGCTGTTGGTATTTGCTCTGTTATCTCCGACTTGGCGACGTCCGCTTTGGTCACCAAACAATGGCTCCCATCGCGATGCAAATTCGACCAAGGGTTGGTGGTAAACGGAAATAAGAGTATTTATGCCTCGCCTCCCCCGAACGAAGCGGGTTCTCGAACAGCCAGAGATTCCCAACTGAACAGGTACGGCATAATTACCAGAATATGATAGGTGTGACCGAGGTCTGGCTGATATAATGGTGTTCTAGTGACAGCAATGGAGGAGACATAGGTATCTACTACAAATCCAACACTGATCCTGACTTTCGAGCAACCTCCGAAGACATAATGGGCTGGTGGACTTGCAATCCCTCTATGGACTCGTCGATCATACCAGCATCAGATGACCTTGGCACCATATTCGACAAGCTGTTCAAGGCCGATCTTCAATATAGTCCGGATGCTTCCGGCGAGACGTCTAACATTGATGGAGATGGGAACACCAAGCAAGTGATCTACATATCTGCATCAGCTGTCGAAGGTTCGAACGCGGGAGTCAAAGGCTCTTTTGATCAGGGGTACTCATTCGAAAACGACAAAGTATTCAGCAACTATCATTGCCAACTCAATCCATCCTCTCGGGGAATTTCTGGGCTCCAGACAATACTTGGAAGTATAAACATGACCACCGCGATGTTGCAATGGGTTGATAACCTCCCGTCGCTCATCTACGATGGCCCAGATACACCAATTACCTCGAGTCCAGAATCTTATCTCGAACTAGTCCTCAACGCTATGATGATGGTCCAAGGAGGATCGGGCAGCATCCTCAGCCCGGCTATTTCAGGCCTGGACCAAAAATACGGCTGCATTACACCACAAACTGAAGTCTCTCCCTTCGTGATCTTCCTCACTGTCGCAGTAGCTCTCACCCTCACTGGACTTTTGTCCCAGTGGATATACCTTCTCATCTACCTGGGCGAGAAAAAGTCGGCACTAGAACCATTCCCAAACAATCTCCTGACGTGGATGCTACAATCCACACGCGAGAGTACCTTTGCGAATTCTGGAGACCAATTACATCGTTTATCGCCAAGTAAAGAGTCTGATCTCGAAGGCTGGGTGTTTGGGGGTCAGGATGGGGATGGTGCATGGTTGAGGGTAACGAGGAAAGAGAATGCGATTCCGTTGACGGGTATGGTCTCACCTGGAATAGCCGGGACAGATGACAAGACAGGAGGGCTTAGTGAGACAGTTGTCGAGCATTCACGCTATCGAGGTATCTTTCCATATGAGGGAGTGTGATATTATGTTTCTGGGCTGATATCACAGAATGTTTACATTACAGCTGCATCTCTATCTGTCTCCTGTACAGGACCTAGAGAATGCCTTTGCCAGCACACAATCCCTCCGTGGTCTAATCCATCATCATGCATCCAAATTCTACTCCAACAGATACACACAAAGTTATGCACTCAGACTTTTGTGTCTGGCGTGACAGCAGTCTTCTCATTGTGCTCTCCATCCCCAATAGAGCTACCAGACTGGTGACGAACGTGGTAGTCGTCGTTGGTGCTCAGCACGTACTCCTCCTTATCGATGTGCCTGAACAGCCAGTAAAACACGCCAGTCGCAACAAAGCCAATGATAGCAGGCGCTCCAAGATCCCATGTCAAAAATGGATCTTTGATCAGACCGGCGAACGCAAGACCGAGGGCGTAAGCAATACCAGTGCTGAACAGATTCAAGGCGGTAACCAGGCCTCGCATGTTCTTTGGTGCTCGGGAGTATGCGAGACCGTACGCGGGGACGTTGACGAATAATTCGGAGATACCGCCGAGGGCGTATGGGATGGCCATCCACCAGACGGAGATGGGTGCGACCAATGAGATGCCGTTCGCGTCGACGCAGGTTGAGCTGGAACCATACTTGCCGCAGGGACCAAGCTTGTAAGCATAACTAGGAGAGAGAGTTAGTTAAAGGGAGAGCAAAGATAGTTAGGGACAGATGATCACTTACTAGTTGAGGACTGTATAACCAACAGCACCGACAGACGACAAAAACAGACCGAATGTGATACGAGCGACTGGGCCAAAATGAACATGATGTTTGCGCAAGTATGGGTAGAGGCCATAGTTCAAAACAGGGGCCATGATGATAATCGATAACGAGTTGAAGTTGCTGATGAGATCGTTCGGTTGTCCATTGGTGATCAACATCGTAGAGAGCGCATCAGCTGCGATACCAAGTCCATTGTCATTGATGTATTGGATTGGAAAGAAACAGAACATTCCGGTGGCCTGGAAAGTTCGGCGGACGTCCTCAACGAATTGGTCGTTCCAAGGACTAGCTTTGCCGCTGACGGATGGCTTAGCAGCCTCCCAGAAACCGTGTCGACCGATTTTGGAGAAGTTCTTCTTCAAGCAGATGCCGAGAACTTTGAAGCAGTTGTACAGATCGCTTCCCCCAGGTGGATGCAAGATGAGCCTCTTGTGCAAATACCACAGGACGAACGGAAGAGGGATGTAGATGGCCATGGGCAGTGCGAAGCAGACCATCCATCCAACGTCTTTGGCGAGATAACTGCTTGGCACGCCCAAGAAGCCACCGACATTGATCAAAAGGTAGAACCATAAAACTACACGCTCAGTGGTAGATTCGGGATCAATAATGACTCTTTCTCCGTCCTCGAGTGTCTTGACAGTGGGCTTTGTTTCCTGGATCTGGTCGAGGAGTGTTGGAGATACATTGGGCTTGAACATGGCTAAAACCGTTTAATGAGTCACACGGAAGGATCAGGCAGGAGGGACAGCTTACCAGCACCAATCGCAAGTACATAGAGAGAAATCATATACGGTGCAGCGGAGTGGCCGTGTTGGAGCAGCGAAGGGGCGCCAGAAGCAATCATCAAGGCGTGCGCAACACCAAAGACACCAACACCATAACAAATGAGCTTGAATCGGCCGGTGTACGTGTCGGCAATATAACCAAAGATGACAGGCAGGCAGTAAACGAGCATTTTGAACGACTGACTGACAGCAGTTGCCTTGACCGTGCCGAGTCCCAATGCACCCGCGGTTTGTTGCGTGCCTGTTGGACCACGTTAATCAACCAATCACTAAGTCGTCCAATTGTGCAACAAACCTTTTGCTGGTGCTCCATAGCCATTTCCACCCTTAGGGAGCTTGCGGTTCACGAAGTTGGAGATAACTCCAACGGAGCTGTAGTAGGATCCACGTTCGCAAAATTCCGCAAAGCACAAGACGTAAGCGGTATATGGAATTCGGCCAGCCACTCGACGGAGAGTGGAAAGTTCCTCCTGCGTTGGCTTCCCTTCATAGTCATGGTCCATTTCTAGGAGAACGGATTCAGCCTTCTTATCTGCGTGAACCATGGCGCCATCTTGGTCAATGGCAAGATGATTGTCTTCGCCAATGATGTACTGCGTATCGGCCGTCTTTTCCGCTGGTAAATGTTAGATATGGAAGTTAGAGGACAGGAAAGTTATCATACTCATGATTATGAGTGCAAAGCACGACTAGTTACCTTACAGACCAGAATCCAAAATGGATCTTGATGACAGCAAACTTGGGAGGGGGCCTGGACGCAATATAGCATTCTGCCCTGAGAGCTCTGCACGAGGTCCAACAACCACCTTCCTAACATGGCTGCATTGCTCATCCGCCCAGACGGGTGATCATTTAGTGTTGGCGATCTACGAACTTTGGATTGATATTGTGTGCAACCCGGGAAAAGTCTCCTGCCTAATTGAGCTAATGTCCAATCGTCACCCCGCCGTAATTCTTTTGGTAAACGGTAGCGCCTATGATAAGCCTCGCTTTATCCGTGCTGCCCTGGGTACAGGCATGTAGGGCTTGGCGAAGAGGATCATGGTGGTTAATAGCCGCTTCGAGACTGATCTACACGAGGCAGGTTGTGATAGTAGCTTGAGGCACAGTAGATAACGTTTGAAGTGGTGATTTGACGAATTCTTTTGATCTTGGTCGAGCATCAGTAGATGACAAGAACTGTGGAGAATGTCGAACAAATTATTAAATTCTAGTCTGTGGATGGATGCATAACAGGCGAAGACCGTTGGAGGCGACACTCTTCTAGTCCAAAAGATTGCAAACAATTCATCGAGAAGAAATTAGCAGTCGATGAAGCATAAAGTCGCGATGAGTGCACCAAGGACCTCCATTCCCGCCGAGGCAGGCAGTATGGTGCAAGTTCTGGCAACATTGACGTGCAGTGCGGTGCCACCGACGTGCGTCCCTGTCGCCAATTACTCGTTCCTAAGCCCCTATCAGCAAGCTTTCAGATCTGGTGCCACCAGATCGTAAAACTACGGCCCTGCAACATACCATTTCCAACCTTAATATTGTGGCAAACGGCCATCGGAATCGGGCCGCCTTTTTGGAGCTGGAAGCTGAAAAGAGTGGAGTTAGGAGAGCCAGTACTCTGGAATGAATTCCTCCTCACGACCTTCCATATTCCTACTCGTAACCCCTGGTCCCTTGAGGGCCTGTAGCACGACTTCTCGGCTCCCAGGAACCACTGGATATGCAGTGGTTGGGAATAGAGTTCGTGGCGGCCCCACACATCAAATCCCGGGTCGCATTTGGAACCAACCCCCTCTCAAGAAGTCCCTGAGAATTCGTTCCAGAAGCTTACTATTCGCGATATTAAGCGGCTGTCCCGTCTATGGCGGTCTGTGACTGGATGATTTCGTGAAGTAACAGAATAGTACGTTCCGGGCCTTGCAGTGAAAGAGGAAGGTAGCAGCAAACTTTGCGGGGGCCCATGGCGTGTTGAGCTTATTTCGACGTCTTGGCACCTTGGCACGTAAGACAGTCAGATTTTTGAGCTTCTCGAACAGCTTTAGAATTTGGAAACTGGGAAACCAAAAAAATCCGGTGGCGTCTGGAACGTCGAAGCCGACTTGGTACCTTGGCGACGGCCGCGGTTTGCATCGGCGGGAATGTCGTGCTCATCGAGGACGGGGGAGATGTTCCATGGGGAAAGAGGCTCTATTTCCCGAACTGTTTGCCACCTGGGGCGATATTTCAGTGCGTCGTCCTCATTCGTTGAGAGTCCGACGGTTGTCCAGTTGGTCAACTCCGAATTTTCAAGCTGCATTTTAGGGTATTTTCACCCGAGGAACATTAACAAGCCTGAGATTATAAGTCTATATTTTACAGGGCTCTTCGGGCCTATTCGCTAATAAATAACGTTAATATCAAATTTCGATTTTTAATTACGAAATTAAATTAATTTAAATTTACTTTATAAACTTATTATAACTTTTTACAAATATCGTATTATAAATTCAAATAATTTTAATTTGTGCGTATTTTATACTTTTAAAATAAAATCGTCGAATTTAGTTTTCGTCGCTTAAAAATGCCTTAAAAATGCTTAAAAAATACAAACTTATAATCTTAGAATCGTAAAATTGCTCGTATTACTTGTAAACTATTTAACGATTACTGATTACTAATTATCATCTTTTGATATTAAAAATACAATCGCACCAATAACTAATTTGAAAATACTAAAATTTAACCGAGACCACTTTTTAGTAATCGTACAAATGTTTTTACCCACTTAATAATATTTTACCCACTTATAACTTTACAACCACTACTCAGATTGACTTATAATTAAGGATTTGAAGAGTTGACTATACCTGGAAAACGTTATTCGAAGCGCTTGGCGAAGGAGAAACCGGTAAATAAGCAATTGCCTTCGAGAGCGCGCAAAGAGAACACTCGAACATTGGTAGTATTTTCCAAAAACTAACCTTTAATTCAAAAGGTCTCGAAATGCAAAAGACGAGATACACACGAAAATATAAATAATAATACTTTTAAAACACTTTCGAAAACTTTTCAAAAGCTTAACAAAGACTTTAATTATAGTAATATATCGACTTTTTTTATTAATCACTACAATAATAGTCCACTCGTACAAAAATCGAAATTTCAAGTTCAACAAATAATTCTATTCAACTCGAACGACAAATAAGATTTCTTTTATTACGTTTCTTTTAAAATAATTCTAATTATCAATACTATCAAAAAAATTGTTATTTTCTATTCTTTTAATATCAACGATTACGACTTTATGAAACTCGAAGAACTTCAAATTATTATTAACAGAAAATTCGTCGACGAATAAACAAACAATAAAAATTTGCGAAATGGAAATAAATTTATTTTCCAGTAATTGATTATAGTAATTAAATTATTAAAAAGTAATAGTTTTTTTATTATTATAAGAAATAACTCGCAATTACTAAATGTCTTATTGTACCTTCGATAGATATAATATACTGAAAACAAGAAAAACTCGATTAGTCTCTCAATCGATATTTATTACAAAGTTTACAATCGAGCATTTACTTCTCCAACTTTGGACTCGAAATCATCGAAAAAGAAAAAAGCAAAGAAAGTTCAAAATACCGTTCGATCGATCTCACTTTACGAAATCTTTTCGAATATTACTACTTCTAGCGACAACAAAGAAAAAAATATCGACGAATTAATCCCTTAAAAAAAACACAAGAAATTACGCGATTTTACAATTACTCGACAATTGACAATTAAAAAAGCAATAAACTCGACAAATAATAAAAAAATAAACCTTCGAAGGATTATATTCAAAATCTATCAATATATCGAAAAACGATACAAAAACTACAAATAATACTACTACGTTTTACGTAGTACAAAGTCTTATTATCGAGTTATTCTTTTAAAGCAAAACGAATAAACAGAATATATAATAACTAGATTTAAAAACGTGATTGTAAACGTGTTTTTTAAAGAGATATTTGCTAAATACTACGACGACTACAATCAATAACTTGTTAAACGCTAAGGCACGAAAAAGGATGTACCAATTGCGAGAGAATTAACCTTTAAAATCGAAGAGAGAAAGTTTGTCATTATTCAGAATATTATACCTTTTAATTCGGCCCTTCTTTCAGCACCTACTCCCCAATATCAAGAATATCTCGATGCTCAATACCAATCTGGGTCCTTTTACTCTCAATATATACAGTCTCGTCGTCGACCTTTTTTTTCTACACGCCGCGAAACTCCCCCTTTACTCTCGTCTCCGATCCAAGTCGCTTCTATTGAGAAAAACGTAATAAATTAATTTGAAAAGTATATACTAAATAGTAAAATTGTTTCGGACTATATTTATAGTATTAAGAACACTATTACTATTATCGATTAAAAGCTTATTAAAATCGAATAATTCAAATCAAATAATATTGTTAAACAATTGATTTCTTTAAGTATTTTTATTAGAATAATTCACTTGATTCAAAAGAAGGTTTCCAATTTCAAAACAGACTATAAAAAGGTACAAATCGCTATTTAAAAAGTTTTAATTCTTAAGAACTCTCGAGAACAAATTAATTCTTCAAAGTTATATTGACAAGTAAAAGAAGAAAATAGTGGGACATATAATGTAGAATATAGTTTTAACTTTAAAGAGTATAATAATTACTTTGATAAATATTAATATATTTTTATTTTTTTTTTTTGTTTTTACTTGCAATTAGTTTAAAATATAGTAATAACGAAATATCGATTTATTTTTTATATTTAAAACTTATAGAAAGTAAAGTGATTTAATTTGAAAATACTAAAAAAAAACTTGGAAATAGATAATAAAAAAAAAATATCAATTTTTTGTATATACTTTTAAATATTGTTCCAATGTCTAAATAAAATGTATTATATTATATTTACAAGTAAAATATATGAGAAAATAATATTTAATTATTTAAATTATATTGTATGTATATAGTTATAATGCGAGAAGTAAATATTTAAAATACTAAACATGAGATCTATATAATCTTGTTTCTCGAGCCATGATTTTTAGTAGTGACTTTTCCTTATTCTGATGGTACACTTTGAATCCCGGCATTTTTAAAATGTTTTTTAGTTTTATACCGAGCAGTTTCCCCTATCCCTACTTTCCTAACAGCCCATTCCAAAAACGATTGGTATAATCCATAATTTCTCCTCTTTTTTCTGTAATAGCGCCGTATATATGCTTTGAGGTCCCCAAAGCTTTTCTCAATAGGGTTGAAATCAGGAGAGTATAATAATAGAAAGCGGAGGTAGACTCTTCTTTTCTGGCATACTCTCTTAATATTGTCAATATTCGAGTAGTAAATTGAGATATTATCGAGAATAATAATAAATCTCGGAGCAAGATAGGCGTTGCAAATAGGAAATAACTCGTCGATAATAAAATCCTCGAATAAGTCTCCTGTACTAGTGCCTTCGAATGTCCTAAAGGCTATATAGCCATCAAAACTATACCCCGCTACAACGGAAACTCTCTTCCTATTTCGTAGCCAGCATTGAACAATAGCTCGAACTCCATTTTTAGACTATCCGTATTGGCAATCACCAGTTTTATCATCGCTTCTTGATTCATCTACACATACAATTTGATCTGCCGTAAAGTATTGGAGGTTGTCTTACCAATGTATTCTCAATTCTTGGTTCCTTTAAGCAACTTCTACTTTAAATTTCTTCCGTGTAATCTTTATTCGTTTGAGTATATGCGAGATTGTTTATTGTACTACATCGACGTCGAACATATCGAGTAAAAAAGCTTTGATCTCGTCCTAGTAGAACTATGGCTTTTCCTCCAATAATAATTTTATAGTCTATTCCATTCTCCAAGTAATTACTCTTCGAGGACTTTTTGTACGTTTTCTTGGTGGCAGACCAGCCAAAACACGCTTTTTATGGTTGTAAATCGTTGCGAGACTGCAATCATAATTAAGTGCAAATTGGCAACAATAATCGATAGTAATGCGTGTATTCGACTCGAGGAGTGAAGCTTCGATGGCAGCAACGACGCTTGAGTGCAGCCGAAGGACCATCCTATATATTTGACCTTTCTTCCATTAATAGATAACATCTTCCTCTTTATTTTAAGCTACTCACCTATTTGATTGAGTGTATGGTTGTAAAGTTATTCGCGCCGGCGCTAGTAGGTAAAACTCGCGGTTGGGGCTCGAGACATAAAAACGCGTCTCGGTTAAATTTTGGTGTTTTCAAGCTAGTTATTGGTAGGGCTGTACGCGCTTAGAGGAAATCAAAGTTTTCCTTCCAGGTTCAAAGGAATTGAATTAGAAACATTTCCGACGTCCAAAAATGGGGCTTCAAGGTCCCTCAAGTATTTATCTCGAGGCGGCCTCGGCTTCTCGCGCCCACCGGATTTTCACAGGATATTATTTATGGGAAACAACGACAGTGCGGTTTATGCATAAACGCACTATCTCTTGTGAGTTATTGTGGAACTCTGGTAGAGTTACCAATCCCCTGAGAATGGAAATCTTGATGGTCCACGAATTCCGACACACGGCGATCCATCCTCAGTCCCCAAAACTTCTTTCTTCCTTGACCTTGATATCTTTAGTTGCGCCTGATTCTCGATCTCATTTGGAACGTCAAGTGGCCCAGAGTCTGCATCCCAGAACTTCAGGGATCATACAGATTTCGAAGAGGAGCAGATGGAGAATTGAGCTTCAACGTTCAGACGATTCTCTTCGTGGAAGCATCCTGGATTCAAATCTAGTCTAGTCTACACAATAACCATCCCAGAATCAACCCTAATTCTTTCTCCTGTCATCCCAGAGTTCTTGGCAACAAACACGAATGTCATGGCAATCTCTTCAGGAGTTGTAATTCTCTTCAACTTCGCCATCTCCTTAAACCCTTGTCTCTGCTCTTCAGCCAACACCGCAGTTCTCTCTGTGTCCACCAGGCCTGGACACACGGCACTCACTCTGATATCTGGCCCTTGCGTTTCTTCCAGGCATCGAGTGAGATGCAGTGCTGCAGCCCTACATACGGAGTAGGCCATGCTGCTGCCATCCATTCTGAAAGAGTCCTCCGATGGATGATTGCATCAAGAAGACTCCGCCATCTGGGTTTGCCTTAAAATGGGGTCGAGCAGCTCGAAATAGGAATACGTCGGACTTGACGAGCATGTTCCAAGTATAATCCCAGTCGGCTTCGGAGAGGGCATCTATGTCTGCGAAAGGCGCAAACTTTATGTTTCCCTATACCAATAACGTCAGTCAATGCCTCCAAAAAACTTCAACGACTTACTGCATTATGAACAACAATGTCAAGGCCTCCAAGTCCCTGGACTGCTTCTTCAATAATCCTTTCGCATTCAGGGACAAGGGATAATTCCTTCGCGGCGTGGTGTCAGCTCAAGATGTCCTCGAATCCACTTTCACTATAATAATCGACGAGTGTACCCACAGCTTGAAGTACAACTACTTGTCTTCCAGTGAGCGATCTTATCTCGGCGGCTACGGCCTCTACTTTGTCTTTCGATCTCAGGCAAGTGATCGCGAGGTCGCATCCTTCCCTAGCAAACGCCCTTGCGATGGCTGCGCCAAGGCCACGACTTGCGCCTGTCACTAGCACTGTTTTGTCTTTTAGTTATGTATGGCTGGGCAAGACTGGGGTTTGTGATACTAAGGTGATGATTGAAAACTTTGAAGGACATGGCGGATCTTCCACATACTTATACATCGCTTGAATGTTCAGCATGAGACAGGACTCTCACTTTGCAAGTTATGATCTGAGGTAAGAACTACTGGAGCGAATACCTGATTAACCAATGGACTGCCTATCCATTCCTACCGAATGAGGCATGATTTTAATGGGCTTATTGTAGTCAAGTTTCTAACGTGAGGAGTTGCAGTGGATACACAATTGGCTAATGAACATCTAATCTATTGCTACCGAAAGAGGAATGGATCTTATAGAGTTAAATTTAACTCTGAAGAACGACGAGATCTTGAAGCGATTTAACATGTTGAAAGCAGAATCTTTGTTCGTCCTCGAACTGTCGTATTATGTCCGCTATTCCGAGTCTCGTTTGGGTGAACAAGACCTCCGAATCCACCTCTTTGTCCAATAGTAGAAGTGAAGACACTTTCCGCTAGATTCGTCGGCATGCCCTCATTGCTGGACACAAGTCGAGCAGTGTCGAGAGACCATCAAGCGAACGCCTTTCAATCTGAGCGGGGTCCAAAGAAACGTGACGAAAGGTCTTACTGTAGACTCGTGGCTGCAGTCATCGAGCAGAAAGCGCAGAGGCAACGCTCCACTTCCGTCGGTGGAAGGCTCGCAGCCGGAGAGCTGCACTCCCTCCTCCAGTCTTCAGAAACAGTAAAACTCTCCTTCAGACGGAGGCGAAAGGGATATCCTTGACCACGCGATTCAGATCCATCCCCTCAGCAGCATCCCAGATCCATTTTCATCTTTCTCAATCGAGCTTGATCCCACAACCTTGCACCATATCCGGTATTTCGAAAACATCTGGACACAATGTGCATTCAAATTTTCCGGCTGCATAGGGTATGGTCAAGAGCCCATCGAGCAATCTGAAATCACTGCCATGATACAACAATACTTGACAGATAAAGCGCGCTCGTATTGCCTACTTGCTGCGACTAGTGTAAGGATGCAGTATATACATCGCAACCAAGAGGGTCGGAATGGTGGTAATGGACTGGCTTATAGTTACGCCGTGAGAGCGTTGCAGAGAGTACGGTGGCGAATACTGGAGCAAAAGGTGTTTGATGAAGCAGATGCAATGGATGTGTTGTTCCTCGCTGCTTATGAGATGTTTTCCATGAATGAGGCAGGCGCGGAAAAGCATTTGATTACCGTAAGACGACTTTATGAGCAGGAGATTTCAAATAAGTTTGTAAGGAGACTTCAGATTAATCTAGAAATTCTTGTACAAGAAGCCGTAGGTAGGAGCTGGTATCAAACAATTGATCGAAAAGTGCAATTATGATTAAGATAGACAGATACGAACGAAGACACTGAATCGGGCCTTGAATTGACACTCGGCTGTATCACATCAACTATCCCATAAGATCAAATCTTACAGCGTTTCAGGCACGATGGTGGCGGATGACTGCCTCGCCATCTTCTATCGCTTTGCAGTGAAGATGTTTTCAAATCCTCCCCTGTAGCCCCGCACTCTGAGCTTCCCACCAATACCCCACTACAGTAAGTCAAAGCCTCCAGTCTCAACACATCAGCTAGCAATCGAGACCCTAAATAGTCGCGCAGCTTCTAGCCTGGGCTTAGGCCATTGCGAAGTGAATCGGATGAAATGTTTTCGCCTTGGAATCATCGAATTGATCGCTAATGCAAACTCAATAATTGAGAACGCGCTTTCAGCGCAAAGAACATCCAATACATCTCCATGAGTCCAAATGACGATCCGTATTTGAAGAAGTTTTCATCACTCAAACGTGGACGAGGGAATTTTCGGTCTTGGGGAGATTTTTGGCATGATAGCCATTTTAAACAATTGGACTGAGAAGTGTTAGGGTTGACTTGAAGCACCGTCAAGACGAGTCATCATCGACTCAGACTCATCATCGGCGTGTGCTGCCTCTTTCACCGACTTCCAGCATCGGCAGTGTCGATAGTGATGTGCAAGTACCGTAGACGAGATTAAAGTTCTCACAGAGACGACGTATCCAGCAAGTGTGAATGCGTTGCCCATACTATAGCCATAGCCTTTGTTCGTGGTGAAGTAAACGCCAAGGAAGCAGCTGAACGCCATGAATGTCCCAAACATGAGCATCATCATTAGACATGTGTGGGGTCGCATAAGCCTGTATTTCCTGATTGATTGCATGAAGGACCAAATAGGTAAAGGTTGTGATGATTGAGTAGTCGATCTACCCCTGTTTCCGCTGAGCCCTGGGCCGTCCCTAAAAGGGTCGCTCGCGTCGCTCGTGGATGCCGTTAGGCCATGCTGCCACTTGAAGCCACGGTATCGCCATGGTGCCTATGTCACACTGGGCAATGTGCACAAGCTCAGGCTTCTCAGCTGGCCAAAATGAGGACTGCTAGATGTGGGATGGGGGGGTGATGGGGCTGTCTGTGCGGACAGCACGTGCGCCCACGTGCCCTGGCAGCGAGTTTCGCTGTCACAGCACA
This sequence comes from Acephala macrosclerotiorum, assembly GCA_014904845.1. NCBI lineage: Eukaryota > Fungi > Ascomycota > Leotiomycetes > Helotiales > Mollisiaceae > Acephala > Acephala macrosclerotiorum. Next base: position 171,916 of record MU119267.1, read on the forward strand.
AGCAATAAACAATTAAACAAACTCTGCCCGCACTAGTTTTATTGTGTTCTTTACTGCCTCCACAATTCATGACTGGAGACGACCGATTTCATTTTTTAATCAACTTCATTATGTACGCTCTCGGCACTATTCTTCTTCTGGGAGCGCCATGGTGTCCAAAATATTTAATTAAGAACGCCACTCGTACTGTACAAGTGAATTCATGCCAAAAAGAAAACCTGCCATACCACATGGGAGGTCACTAAGCTAAGCCTCATCATCTAGGCGGCGTATATATCAGTTGCAGCTCACTTCGATTGCCAAGTTCCCGTTCCCACTCCCTGTTAATGTTCCCACTCCCTCCCATAGAAGTTCACCATTTCCTTGGTCTAGTCTTAGCAGACAATGGCTATCACTATACAACGCAAAATCTTTCATCAGCTACTAGCACTGATCACCATTCTCTTTCAAATTGTAGCCGGCCTCCCAGGCGGCTGCGGCGGAGACAGTGTAGACAACAATATGCCCAATATGGTATTGCCCAATTTCAAAGGTCTACGATATGATTGCAATACGAGGTTTTGTTTATTGTATTTATTGCGATACGAAGGAGCCTATATCGTATTATAAGCAATATATCGTGTTAATATGACGATATACGTATTATTTTAAGACTTCGATTAGATTTTGTTTTTTAATAATCTTTTTATTACTTTTAATTAAATTTTTTGTCTTTTTATTAGTATTTTACTACGTTGATATTTTAAGTTACGATTTCAAATACTTTAAAGTTTTAATCGTTTATATTTTTAGTCGATTACATCGATTAAAAATCGTGATTTTTGTTTTGAAAAAAAAAAACGCTTTAAATTTGCAAATATTACAAAAATCGAAAAAATATTAATAATCATTTTACTAAAATTAGAGTAATTTTTTTATTGAATAGATTTTAATTACTATTTATATTTTTATTTGATTTTTATTATTTGAAATTGAGTAATATAGTAAGCGTATTCGTCGACCGTAGAATTTTTATCGTCGTTATTTTTAAATTACTCAAAAAAATCGTTTAAAAATTTAATCGTAATATTTAATATTATTAAAATAATTGAAAAAATAATTGAAATTATTAATAATTTGTAATTTGTTTTTTAAAACTTTAATATTTTTTTTTTTACTTTCAAAATTTAATTTGTTTTTCAATATTTCTCAATTTATTTCCATTTACATAAAAAGTATAAAATTATTATTATTACGTATATCGAAATTTTATTTATAAATTTATAGTATTTATTTATTTTTATTCAATTAAAATTGAATATTAATACGAAAATAGAATCGTTTTTATACTCAATTTTAAAACGTTTGAAAAAAAAAAAAATATAATTGAAATAAAAAAAATTAAAATCGAAAATTAATTCGCTTAATTCGTACGCTTTTATTAATATTAAAAACTTCTCGAAAAATTTTTTAATAATACGTATTATTATTTATTTTATATTAATCAATTTATTTTTTTTAAAATTAATTATACTATAAAAAAAAAAAAAATTGTCAATTACATTTTATAATATTTAATACATTTGTAGTATTATATATTAAAAGTTTTAACGCGTTATATTATTTTAAAAAATACGATAATTTCGTAAAAACTCGAAAAAATAATAAAATCGTTGTATATTAGTAATTAAAAAAACGATAAAATTATAAAATTTTTTAAAAAACTTTTTTTTTTACTATTTTTCAATTTTTTTTAATAATGTATTATAAATACTAGTTTCTATATTCTCGTTTAAAAAAATTTTATTTGTAATAAATAAAAAAAATTTAATAGCGAAATTAATTATATGATTTTAATAGTAAATTCGATAGTAAATAAAATCGTACTTAAAATTAAATTCTTTACGAAAAATAAAAAAAAGTACAATTATTATTATATTATTATTAAAAACGTTATTTATTGTAAAATAATTTAAATTTCATATAATATTATATTTTTTCAAAATTTCGAGAACGTATTTTATTATATTTTCTTTAAAATATTTTTTAATTACTTTTTTTATTTTAAAAATCAAACTTTGTAATATATTACTATTATTAATAAATTGTATAATAATTTCGAGTATTATTTTCAAATTTAAAAAAATTTAAAAATTACAATTAATATAAATTTTCGTACGAGTTTTATAGAGAATTAATATAATTATAGAAATTTTAAAAACAAAAAACTAATATATAATTTACTTTTTAATATCGAATTAGTTTTTTACTAAAAAACTTTTAATTATTTTATTAAAATACAAAATAAAAACACGAAATTCAATATTAATAATAAAACTAAAAATCAAATTACAAGAAATTATACAATATATTCAAAAAAATTTAAATTTATTTTGTAAAATATTTTTTGTATTAAAATGTTGATATTTGTACAAATTGATTTTTGTAATTACAAAATTAGTTTTTAAAAATTATTATATATTTTTTATTTGTATAATTCGTAATAAATTTTTTAATAATTTATATTTTTTTTCAAAATAATTCTATAAACTATTTGTGTTTTTTGACGTAGTATAAATAGATGAATAATATTGATAATACTATTTTTTTATTTTAGTAATAGAATTATAGTATTTCGTTTGTATATTTGTATTCGATATATAATTGAATATTTAAAAATATTGTAATTATTTCTATCGCGAAATTAGAAAAAAAGTAGAATCTCGAGAAATAAACGTAAATGTAAATAGAGTAAAAAAAGTAGAGTTTTTCGATAGTATTAGCGTAGTATTTTAAGTAATTAGTTCGATTGTAAACGTAGTATTAAAACGTATAATACGCGCAATAATAGTTCTTGAAAATAGTAAAAGTTTTTAACGTTTTATTTATTTTAATAATATATTATTTGCGTAGTTGATAATTGAAAATTGAGAAATATAAATAAAGAAAATAAAAAGCGATAATAATCTCACTTAATTTCGTTAAAATCTACGATTACTAAAATAATAATAACAATATTAATACTTAAAATAAAAAGTCGAAATTTGTATTATTAAAAAGCGTTTAATTTTAAAAGTAAACGTATATAATTTTTACTATTATAGTATTGTAAATTCTTATAATATTAATATTTAAAATTGATACTTAATTTAAACGATTGACTCTAAAAATCACTCAATATATTACGATATATTTATACTATATTGTTATTGCTCAATATATAAGAACTCTTTATCGAATTAGATACAATATGAATTGCGTCATATTGTATCGATATATTATGATATATTGACCATATTGAGTATATTATTGTTTACACTGGGCGGAGATCTCGAGATTATTGACATCGTGTCGCCCACTTACAACGACACCATATGGGCATGCGGCGGGATCGAACGCTCGTCATTATTCTGGGGTGCTACTTTACTACTCGCGGCCAGCAATCAAGATAACGTGACAGACTGTGCCGATTACTGCGCGACGACATCGTTTCCCGATGGACTGATGGCTGGCATCTGGGACCCGGAAAATGATAATAGCACCTGCGAGTGCTGGTATATTGGCGACCTCAACTACGACAACCTACCAGCAGCGACCCCCGGCGTGACTTTTCTTGACTTTTTCGAGGCGTGGAACCCGGGCGGAAGGCTTCAAAAGCACAGAACTGGGGCGTCTTCACTTGTCCAGCGGGCGCTCAGTCAGGGGGTGCGAAGTAAACATCCCTTTCCCTTATTCTCCCTCCTCGCCACTCTTTTTGTTTACCATTTGTTGAGCTACTGAGTAAATTTCATGTCTCTCCCGAAAATTCGGCTCTTGAACTTTGTAAGAAATCAAGTACTAACTTCCTGTAGTGGCGGAGCCGCATCCTATTGCGGGCCTTTGACCATTGAGCCAGCGCAGCCAGCGTTGGCTGACCTCGGGATCATCGGCGGGTGCTCGGGATTCTGCTCTGAATATCCCGGCTTCCAGTGGGTTCTTTCGCAAAGTCCTTCAGATTGCATTTGCTACAGTGATCTTGCGGGTCTTAAGGTGACGCTGAACTACTCGTCGACTGATTATGTTCTCGACTATTACGACTTCGAACCCCATCCGACTACGAGCAGTACTTCTGTGGCAATGAAAACATCGACAACTACCTCTTCACGCTCCACTACGAGTCCCGCCACGAAATCTACCTCGAAATCCAGCTCTCACACGACGTCAAAAACAACTACTAAGTCCACTTCGAGGCTTACTTCAACCACTAAGGAAACATCCTCGACTAAGACATCCTCGAAAGCAACTTCTTCGAAATCTACACTACATATAAACACGTCGACTTCGAAGACATCCTCGACGAAGACGTCCTCGAAAGCAATTTCTTCGAAGTCTACACTACATACGAGCACGTCGATTTCGAAGATATCCTCTTCAAAGTCTACAACGCATTCAACAATTAAGTCGGCTTAAAAAACATCTTCGAAAACAATTTCTCTTGCCATCTCTAGCACAACATTTGATGAACAATCATACTCGGAAATTTGCGCGATGCGAAATATGGAATATCGATTAATTTGGGCTGGGTCTGGGAAGGAGTATAGAGCACGTGCCGCTCCAGACTTTCCAGGTTTTGTTGTTTGCTGTTCTGAATTGCCAAACAAAGCAGTGTACCTTATCACAAATAATAATCAGTGCCATTTCATGATTACCACGTAAACACTATAGAATATATGAAGAAGTCGCACCAGATCTGCAGCTTGATTGTGTGACGGCACGTAGGAAGCATGAACACAGTGGAGTCAAAGAAGACAAGACGTTCATATCTCCTAGATATTGCCTTTATAACGAAGGATCTAAAGCTAAAGAGAGAAGAAGAAGAAGAAGAAGAGAGAAGACGAAAGACGACTAGTACTCTCTATATATGAGTGCGGGTGCTAGGGTTTCAAGAGGCAGGTTGTAGCCACGTGGGTCAAGTAACCCGTCACAGGATGCACGTGATAATAGAATTGTTTTCCAACTCCTTATAAGCTGAACCTGATGGCGGGAGATGTGCCTCTCTGTTGTAGAAGGTGAAAAGCTTAGAAATGAAAAATTCAAACGCTAATTTAGATTAGCAGGGTAAATATTTGGGGATTACTCGCTAGGGGAAGAGGGGGCCTTTTCCGGGCCCTTTGTTAAAAGTTGATGGTTTCTAAAAAGCGTGTGAATAGGGTGAGCGGCCTGATCAAGACCTGAGCGGCCCTGAGCCGAGCCTGGGCAAAGGCGGCGCTGCTCACGTGTGAGATCAGGTTGGGAGGTGGAAGCATTCCCGACGTGTAATAGTAGATACGAGCTTCTCCATAAACCCGCTTCAGGATCGCGATATCATCAGACTCAAGGGTTTCGAGCCCGACCAGCGCGATAGTTTTGTGGGCTTGCTCAAAAAGGCTAATATCATCCTTGAAAGATTGGTAAATATAGTTATCTGTAGAATATAGAGTACTGATCCCCGGAAGTAACTCAGCTATTTGGTAGACGAGAGAGCTCATGGAATTGGGATCCGGTAATCGGAAGTTGCGCTTGCTAGACATACGGTGCTCTGAGATACCAGATGTGAAGAAAATGTCGTACTGCGCTACCGAAAAGCTTCAACAGCCATATCTGAGATTAAGGCCCTGAGGCTGCATAAGGCTGGAGGAGGCGGTGGCTGAGCCGGCGGGCTGACCGCCAGGCTTCCATTTCGGTAGGCGCACATGCGAAGAACGACCGACCAATCTACATGCGAGGATGACCCGACGAACAATAAACAGCATCTAGAGCAAACAAATGCAAAGAAAGTCGGGATTAACAATTCTTTCGACGCTTTCCTTTCTAGAGAAGAGGAATGGAGTATGACCCTTGCAACATCTCATCGCCTAGAAGATGACTTCAAAACTTGACTTGATAGTACGGTATACAACAAAACGTGCCCAGGTCTAGGCCATATCTGCAAAAACTCAAACTGCCGAACGGAAATCAAAATCATCTTGAGAAGTAATTTCGCTATGATCTTCGCTAACCGCGCACTTCGGACTGCCCTTCCAACATCTACAGCTCGGCCAATGTTTCGCCATCGCAGCGGTAGAAACCAAAGCACCAACAGCAACGATGTACCCCGCAAGTGTGAACGCATCACCCATGCTATATCCATGACTCTTTTCGAGGGTGAAGTAAAGCCCTGCGATGCAGCTGAAGAGGATGAAGGATGCTACCATGGAGAGAATAAGTAGGCAGCCACGCGGGCTAGTGCTGTGCACGGCGGCAGTGGGAGTGTTGATTGGATTTGGTGTTAATGTCGGGATAGATTCTGGGCGGTGAGGGGTGTTGGGCTCGATCGGACTGGGTGGTTCAGGTACGAAGCTGTCAAGAGACTCGAGGTAATCTGGGGGAGGAGCTGCTACTGTACGATGACAGATCGCAGATTTTGTATCAAAGCCGATATCAACGCTGGTAGACAACGTAGGGGCGCTAAAATGTGTCAATAACCAACACCGCATTGGAGAAGCGAGCACTAGGGAACGGACGCACGCACTCTTGAGCAAATTCTCTTTCAACGATACATCTCAACTTCACAACATCCGCCTGAACACTCTTGACAAGTTCTTTAGAGACAGCATGAAGCTTCTTCTTGTAGCTCCATCTATTGATCGCTCTGCCTTCTCGATTGGCATGCGCACTATCCGAGATGAGACGGTGGAGAACTGATGCCAAGCTCTCGCGGCGAGCATTGATGATGGCGACCAGCTCCATATCCGAATACGTATACCTGCTTGCACTCGAGCTAGATGCTCTTGCCACTAATCGGTCAAGCTCATCCACAAGCCGGAGAAGTTTCCGATACTCAATCTCGCTCAGGATATCATCTCGAGGAGTGTTGGCAGCTTTGATGCGACTCTTCGTGCCTTCTACTAATCGGCGGAAGCTTGATCGATTCATGATTTTATAGAATAATTATGAACTTCAGATGAAAAGGAATGTGAGAAGATTGAAGATCAAGCTTCGAGAAGGACGGGAAGGAGTATTTACCCCTGTGGCTGGAACGAAACAGGGCACGTGCACGAGATTGTCACTCTTCCCCTGAGGCTGATAACATGCAAGCCAAAGGGGGAAGGTGACAATGTGAAAAGATGGTGACTCTGCATGCATGAACGCAACAACGAGGTATCGGCCCTGCACATTGGTACCAGAGACCAATTGACCACGTGATCATCCTCATGTCTGGTATGGGCGATAGGTTTTGTTGCACATCGCATTGAGCATATGCGCGGCACATGCCATTGACCTTTGGTAACAACACGAGCTTTCGATAAATTTAAAGGCCACTCAGGACATCGAGAAGTGCGCTGTTTAGCTAGGTTTCAGAGGGGTGAGTGAAGCCACAATCTCGTGTTCTCAGAAAGATATAACATTCGGTCGATACGACATGATGCACCATTCCCTCTTCAAGTACCACCTTGGTGACAGCACCCAATACTCGTGGAACGTTCCAAATCCTTTGGAGCTGCTTATTTACGATCTTCATTTGTATCTGGACGATACAATACCTCAATGTTCCTGAACAACGAGATGGTAGGGATCAAAACTGGAAAGGGGATCTGAAATGGATGTGGAAAGGGTTTTGGTCGAAGCCCAAGTGGATGGTGGTCACACTCATCCTGGCCGAATTTCTACTTGCGAAGGCTTTCGGTGATTTGTTGGCTGCGAGAGAGACCTTGAAGACGCTCAAATAACTTGCAGCAAGCGTACCCAATCGCTCATGCACCGCGTTCGCGGAATTAGAGAAATGGACTTTGGTACACGCACATTACGCAAATATGGGAGGGTTCGTTCTTCGATCACCACAGCAAAGAGGCGACGGGAGCCGCTGTCTGGTCCACGCAACTGCACATCAGATTTATGACCTCTTGCGCCAACACGTAGACGAACACCTCGAAGGGTAATTACCAAATATCACCAAGGATCAAATACAAAACAAAAGTAAAGAAGACATCTTTGTCAAGATTTCGGCAGTTGTGCAAGTTACCTGGATGATAATCCAAGTAGTCACACGGGCCACCAAAGGTCTTCCAATTTATCAGCTTCAGATCGCCGCCTGCTCGTTTGCGGGATGCTCTCTTATCACGTATATACTCTGGTGGAATAAACCCAAGATATATAAATACAACAACTGAGTTTCAACACGATGTTGACTTTCTGGGTAGTCTTACATGACTTTTTTGTTCATTTTCCCCGAAAGCAGTTAGTAAGCCTTGCTGCTTAGTGGGTGTGGTTCGGCAATTGTCGCGAGATAGCGTTGCTAACGTAACACCCGCTAGAAGTGGTTATAGTCGTAACTTCTACGTAGCTAATAGAACACTCTTCTCTTTTTCTTCTTTTCGAACGTATATATTTCTAGTGATTTACGCAAAAAACCGAAAAACACTTTATATATTCTCGATACTTTTTTTAAACGCTTTTATTACTTTTTTTCGACGCTTTATATTTCAAGAATTTTATATCGTTAAAATTCAATAAATATAATAATATTTTATTTTACTTTTTTTTTTTTACTAATATTATCCGATTATTATATTTTATTACGTTTTTACGATTTTTACGATATATTATAATAATATATTTTTTATTAATAAATTATTTCGCGATTTTATAAATTTAAAATAATAATATAATTTTTTTAAATTTAATATTATATTATTTCGAATACAAATAAAAATTACAAATCGATTTAATATTATATTAATATTATAAAACAATTATCATATAAAAAATTTATTAAATAATTTATTAATATATTTATATATAAATAATAATAAAAATAAAAACGTAAATATATTATTTAAATAAATAATTAAAAATATTTTAATATTAATCAAATAATATTTATTGATTAAATAAATTAATTTTTTTTTATTGAAATTTATATAATTTAATTATAATTTTAAAAAAACAAATTATTAAAAATTAAATTTAAAAATATTTTTAAAAATAATTAATATATTTATAAAAAAATTATTAATAAAATATTTAAATTTTACGTTTTAAATTTGTAAAATTATTAATAAAAAAATATTAATAAAGAAATTTCTAATTTCAATATAAAATATTATAAAATCAAATATATAAATTAATATTAAAAATTTAATATAAAATTACAATAAATTTCTAATAATAGATTATTAATATATTATAAATATTTTATATCGAATTTACGAATAAAATAAATTCAAAAAAAATAATATTAAAATATTAAATATAATTATTAATATATTTATAAAAAAAATTTATTATAACGATTTTTATAAAATAATATTTTATAAAAACGTTATTATTTGTAATATATTATAAAAATCGTATAAAATAATTTAAATTTTATAAAAATTAATTAATTTAAAATATTAAATAAAAAAAATATTAATCAATTAAAAACGTTTATAAAATCTCGAATAATTTGTATATAAATATATTAAACAATTGATTATTATTGTTTTTTAAATAATTTATAAAAATTTTAAAATTTATATTTTAACGTTTTATAAACTTTTTAAAATTTTATTTATTTTATTAATATATTATTAAAATATATTATTATAATTATTAAATCAAATTAATTTATATTTCGATTAAAAATAATAAATTATATTATTATTATATATTTTCAAAAATATTTTTTTTTTTTAATAAAATAATATAATAAAATTTTTATAAAATAAAAAAAATAATAATTAAAATATTTAAATTTAAAAAAAACGTAATTATAATAATATTTTTATTTTACAAATATTATAATTGAAAATTTTTTATATAAATAATATAATAATATTAATAAAAAACGAATAATTTTATATATAATACGAAGAAATAAAATATATAAAATTTTATTATAAAAACGTATTTTTATTATATTAAAAATAAAATTATTTGAAATAAATTATATTTAAAAATAATATTTAAAATTATTATATATTATTTTTTAAAAATAATTATATAAATAATATATTTAAAATTTATTTAAATTTTCGATTAATTAAAATAAAAAAATAAAATATTATATTATTTTAAAAATATTTATTAAATAATAATTTTAAAATTTATATTTTATTGATTAATTTATTTAATAAAAATAATAATATTAATTTTATTTTTAAAATATTTAAATATTAAATTAAAAATAAAAAAATAATTATTAATATTTTTATAACGCAAATTAAAAAACGATATTAAATAAATAATAAAAAATTAAATATAAAAAAAAAATTTTTATTAAAAAGTTTATTATTTTACGTAAAACAATTTTTAAAAAATTATTTACAAAAAAAAATATAAAAAAAATCGTTTAAAAATTTCAAAAAATCGTAAAAAAAAAAATTTAAATTTAATAAATTATTATAATTTTACAATAAAAATAAATTATAATATAAATTTATTAAATATATTTTAAAATTTTTTTAATATTAAAACAATTTTAAAAAAATTAAATATATTAATAAAAGTAATTAAAATAAAAATTATTATAAAATTAAAAAAAAATTTAAATATTATTTATATTATATTATTTTCTATATAAAAAACTTAATAAAAAAATAATAATATTATAAATTTTAATTTAATTCGTATTTGTATTTTATTTGAAAATTTATTTTAATAATAAAATATTTATTATTTTAATAATATTTAAAATTTAATAAAATAATAAATAAATTAAAATAATAATATTAATAAAAATATTTAAAATAAATTAAAATTTTAATATTATTTTAATTTCAAAATTATTATATCGAATTATAAACTTTAAAATAATTTTATTAAAAAACAAAAAATAAAATAATCTAATTATAAATACAATAAATAATAATTTTTTTACGTTTTTTTATTATATTATTTTTAATATAAAATAAAAAAAATTTAATAATAAATATATATATTTATTAAACTAAAAATAAAAAATAATTAAAACAAATTTAATTTCTTATTAAAATTTTTTTGTTTTAACGATATAAATACAAAAATTAATATTAAAAAAAATATTATTAAAATCGATAATAAAATTAAAAAAAAATAAATTATCGTTTTATAAAATTTTATTTTTATAATTTTTTAATAATATAAATTTATTTTGCATTTTAAAATATCAATATATAAAATTATTAAACGTATTTTCATATTAATTTCAAAGTTGAAATAAAATAATTAAAATACAAAAAATTCGTATATATTAATATAAACAATTTAAATATTAATAAAAAATCGAAAAATTAATAAATTTATTATAATATAATAAAACTATATACTTTCTTTTCAAAAATCCTTGTAAATAGCTAATTTCGAGAGCAGTATTGATTACGTGTTTTCTAGTACATAAAAAGTTTTCGTTTACTATAGACTAATCAATAATTCTTTCTATTTCTACTTTGATTAATTGATTAATTAATTTACAAATTACGAATTATTTCGAATAAATTTAATTTACTAATTAAAACGAACTAATCTACGATTGAATTTTTTTACTTTATATTTTATTGTTTTTTTATATTAGTAAAACGACGTCGAAAAATGATTTGTTTCAATAGACTTCGCTGAAAACTGTTTATATACGATTTGTATATTTTGCTTTTTATTACTATTAAAAAGAAATTCAAATTATTAAAAATCGAAAACTGAAAATCAATTAATAAAAACTTTTTATTTTGATTATATTATTCGAGATTAAATAATTTGATTATAAGATTACAAAATTGTAAAAAAATATTGATTTATAAAAATTACGTATTAAATTATTTGAAATAATTAGTATTAAAACGAATATAAAAAAAAAAAGAAAAACTCGCGACGATTATTTACAGTAATTAATTTTATTTTTAACGAAAATTGAAATATAAAAAAAAAAGTTTTAATACGAAAAAAAAAAGAAATTATAATATTAAAAAGCGAAATTACTTTATTATTTTATATTTTAATTTTAATTTTTTTAAAAATCGCAATTCGTAGATCGTTTGTAATCGTTTTTAAATTAAAACAATAAAATTAAAATAAATCTCGAATTTTAAAAAACAATATAAAAAAAATTGAAACAAAAAATTTCAATCAAAAAAAATCGATTAAAAAAGTATTTATTTAAAGAATACATTTTATTAAAACGAATAAATAAACGAAATTTCGAATAAAAATTAAAATTAAAAAAATTTCACGAAAAAACGATATAAATAAAAACCAATTTTTAAAACGAATTTTACTTAAAAACAATAATTCGAAAATTCGCATTTTTAAATTATTAAATTAATTCTTAATTCAAAGATTAAAATCAGTAAATTATTCGCACTAAAGTTTATTTTTTTTGATAAAAAATACTTTTACTTTAATTATATTATCGATTTTTTTTAAAAAATCTTCTATAAATAATAAAAACAATTTCTTAAAAATGTAAAACTTCGAGAAATACGTATTCGTACTAGAGTTACAAATACTTCTCTTTAAAGTTTTTAAAGTACTTTAATTCAAAAAAAACAATATTACAATTTTTTTAAAACAATATAACGATATGTATAAAGACTATAAAATTACTTTAAAAATCAAAAAAATACAATTTTTACAATATATTAATTTAATTTACAAAAAGCAAATTCAATTTATATTAAAATACAATACTAAAAACTATTTAAAAAAAGAATTTCGCGAATACAATTAAAAATATTATCGAATAAATATATTCGATCGAATATTCAAAAAATTGATCAAACGAAATAAATTAAACAAATAATATTAAAAACGCGAATTTATAAAAAAAATTTTAATATATATTAAAAAACGAATTTTCAAAAAAATCGACTATAAATCAATAGAAATATCTATTTACAATTACAATAAAATATACGAGAAAACGATTATTACATATAAATATAAAAAGAAAAAACAATAATACAATAAAATTAATAATTTAAAATATTTGAAAATTCGATAAAAATATTTAAATACTATAATACAAAGAATAATTTTAAATGTAATTAATAATTTATTATTCTTTATTTTATTCGAATTATTTATAAAAAAAATTCAATAAAAAATATATATAATTATTAAAAAAATTTATATCGAATTTCAATTTTCGATTTTACGTATTATTTAAATTCAAAGAATTCGATAAATATTCGTATTAAAACTTTTAATTCAAATAAACGATTTTATTAAAAAATTGAAAAATTTTTTTCTTTTTTTTATATTATTTAACGATTTGAAAATCGCTTTAAATATTAATACTATAAAAATATCTCAAAAATTAAACAATATTATAATCTCTATAAATTAGAATTAAAATCAATTTATTTTTTTACGAGAATATAAACAAAAAAAAATTTTTAATCGTAAACGAGAAAAATATAATAATATAAAAAAAAGCGAATATAGAATTTTATATAATTTAACGTCGATTAAATTCTCGCAAAATATATTATCGATCGTTCAAAGAAATACAATAAAAATCAACGCTATATATAACGATTAATAAAACGAGCGATATTATTTTAAATATTTCAAGCGAACAAAAATCGAAAAAATCGATCTTTTAATTAATTACTTTTTCGTAAATTATTGTCTATTTATAAATGAATTAATCAATTATAAGTATTATTATTGAAAGAACGATTAATAGTATTATAATTTTTAGAATCGTAATCGATTTTCGCGATCGTTTACACTTAAAAACAATCGATATTAATATAATCAAATTATAAAACAAGTAATTAAAAGACTTTTTAATTACGATCTCAATAAACACTTTAAAAATACACAAAAAATCTAAGAATTTATTCAATTTACTACTTAAAAAAAAAGTAAAACTAATATTAATAAAAAAATCTTAAAAAAATCGAATTTATCGTTATATATTTTTAATAATAATAATATTAACGTTCAAAACTTTAATAAAACGACTATTAATAAATTCTACGAAAAATTACTAATAAATATAGTAACGATAAATACAATAACAATAAATAAATCGAAAAACAAAATTCAAAGCGCACAAAAAAACTTTCAACGAAAAATAAAAATAAAAATAAAATACTCAAAAATCGAATTACAATAATAAATCTCACAAAACGCTTAAAACGAAAAACGAGAAAAAATAAACGTAAATCAATCGAAAAATAAAACTTTGAAACAATAATTCGACGCTAAAAATAATAATTTTACTAATAAAACTTTATCGCGAAAATTCTCTAAAAATATAATATTATTTTTAAGAATTCAAAAAAAAATAAAAATAATTATTAATATTTTAAAAATATTGAATTTTATTACAATAATTATTAATTAATAATAAAAAAACAATATTTATTATTTGATTTTAATAAATACTAAAATCGTTATAATAAAAAAAATACTAAAAATTGTTAATTTTATAAAACAATTTTTTTAAAGTTTTTATAAAATGTTTTAAAAAAACGAATTAATTTATTTTTATTATTAAAATTTTTATAATACTCAAAATTAATCTCGTGAAAATCGATTTCTCGTTATTAATTAAAAGAAAATATATTATTATTATTTTTAAATTATATTTTAATTTGTTTAAATTAATTAATTCGAGTAAAAAATACGAAATATTGTATTGTTTTTACGTATATAATTCGAAATTTTAATAATATTATTACAAACGTCGAAAATTTTTAATTATTTATTATTATTAAATAAAATTTCAAATTCGTTAAAATAACGATTATAAAAATAAAAATTAAATACGAAATCGAATATAAAAAAAATTCTTTTAAAATAATTATTTATTACTATAATAAAAATGCAAATTGAATACAAAAATAATAATTCATAAAATAACGTATTTTAAAATTTCAAAAATTTCAATTTTATTTATACAATTATAATTATTTCTTTTTTGAAAACTTATTTGTATTAAATTACTAGAAATCGCTATATTTATATATATTTTCAAATCGAAAAAACATCGAAAAAAAAATACAATACGAAAAACTAAATATTAATATTATTAGAAAATAATATAATATTAAAACTCGCGAACGATTTTTATATTTTAACGAATTTTTTTTTATTTTTTATTTTTTATTAAATATTTTTAATATTATTTTATATAAAACAAATACGATT
>MU119267.1:193443-244905 GCA_014904845.1 Acephala macrosclerotiorum
TTATTTTTTTAAAATTTTAATTTATATTACTTTATATACAAACAATTTTATTAATCGAATATACTCTATTTATTTAAATACTTTATAATAATTTTTTTCAAAAATTTATATATACTTTTTTTATAAAAACAATTTATAAGTATTTATTTTTTTTATTTTTTTCTTTTTAAGATTTATTTAAAACTTTCAAAAATTTTTATTCGAGATTAATATTACAATATTTCAATTATATATATCGATATACTTTAAAAAATTTTCTCGTAAAAACAAACAAATTTCGCAATTTTCAATTATTCAAAACGCAAAAATATTTGTTTACTTTTTTTATATAATTTTTTTATAAATATAAAAACTTATAATTTTTTTCAATTTTATTAATAAATTTCTTTTTTTCAAATTTACGCGTTTTTTATTTTTAAAATTCGATCAATTTATTATATTATTTTTTTTATACGTAAATTTTATAATTTTAATTTTTATTTTTAAAATTTTTATAATATTATTTATTGAAACGTTCGAGAACAAATCACGAAATATTAAAATTTTAATTTAATATTAATAATTTAATTTTTTTTTTTTTTTTTCAAAAGAAATATTTATTTATTTATATAATTAAATAAAATAAACATAAAATTAAAAAGTAAACATTAAAATAATCGTTACTAAAAACAATAGAAATTATAATTAAAATCATTTAATCGATCGTTTAAACGATTATATAATTAAATCGATATTAGTAATTTTTTTTTTAAAAAAAAACGTTTTTTTCAACTCGTAAATTAAATATAGAGAAAAGTATTATTGCGATTATTAATACATTGTTTTGTTATCAAATACTAGAAAGAAATTTAATCGTAAACTAATTGTCGTTACGTATTATAATATTTAATCGATTAAATTAAATTTAAAAAATTTTTCTTAAATTCGATATTTATAATTTTTAAATCAATCGAAAATTTTATTCTTAAAAATATCAAAAATATCGAAAAATACTAAAAATACTAAAATAATAATTATACGTTTTTTTTTTAATATTGTTTTTTTTAATGATCGCTTTTTTTACTATTTTTACTTTCGTTGATTGATTTTTGAATTTCGAAACGTTGTATTTATTTTTGTATTTTAATATTAAAACGATTAATATTAACGAATAATTCAAATATTTTATTAGTATTAAATTTGATTATAATATCAATTGAATTACTATTTTTAGTAATTTATCGAATTTTTAAAAAATTTTTACGTTTATACGATTATTTAATAATTATAATATCGATTATAAAATACTTTTTTTTAGTAATATCGAATTTAATTATATACTCGTAAAAAGAAAAAAAATTAATACAAATAATTACGAAAATTGAATTCAATTCGAATCGTTTTATAATAAAATTAAAAATAATAAAAATCGAAATTTTTATATCGATTTTTGTTATTATTATATATAATTTAAAAATTAAAATAATACGAGTAATTTTTTTGTATTTCGTTAAATTCTAATAAAATAAATTACTTTACAAATCGAATTGTTTATTATTATAAATTTTATTATTAAAAACGATAATATATTCGATTTACGAATTGAGATTTTTATTTATAGTAAAAAAATCGTTTATAAAAACGAAAAATTTCGTTAAATATAAATTCAAATAAAAAAATCGAAATTTACAATTGAAATTATTTATTTACTATTGTAATCGTTTATTTAATATTACAATTTGTTTTTTTTTCGAGATATTAATATTGAATTACTATCGATATATTATACGTAGTTTTCGATTAATAAATAAAATTAATATATATTTTTTGAATATATTATTCGAAATACGTTTACTTATAAAAATCTAATTTCGAATTAATTAAATTTAAACGTTTGTTTTGTTTTTTTTACGAAAATACAATTTTATTTTCGATTTTATTTACTATTAATTTGTATTTGTTAAACAATAAAAAAATATTCGATATAAAAAATTTTATAGATTTAATTAATAATTTAATTTTTTAAAATAAGTATATCGTTAATTTGTATATCGATTATTTCGAATAAAATATAATTACTTTTTGTAATAAGTAAATAAAAATCGAAAATTGAAAATTTTATTAAAAATTTGTTTTTATAGTAAATATTATACGTTTTATATTAATATATTTTTGTTTTCGAGATTTCGTAAAAAAATTTAATTATTTTAAAAACGATATTTAATAAAAATTTATTTATTATTTTTTTCGAAAATTTAATAAAAATAATACGTATTAATAAAATTGTTAATTGTACGTATATTTAAATAATATTTTTCAAGTAAAAATTGATTTTTTTAAATTTAAAAAATAAAATTAAAACGACGATAATTCGTTGATTAATACGTTAAATATTTGAATTATAAAACGAAATTTCTCGTATGAAATTGTCGTTTTTATATTTTTGATTTCGTTTATTAATTTTAAATCGAAGATTTGTTAATTGTTAATTTTTTTCAAATTATTAAAAATCAATTTAAAAAAATTTTTCGCGATTAATTTATTAATTTTTTTTTTTACGAGAAATTGTAAATAAATCGTTTGAAATAATAATAATTTTTTTTGCGCGAAAGTCTATAAATAATTGTTTATTTTTAATTTTTTTTTCGATTAAATAAATTTCGAAAATTTTTATATTTATACAAATTATTATATAAATATATTTATTGAAATTGAAAACATAAAAAAAAATTTTTATTGTAATTTGAAATAAATATAAATTTTTTTTCGAAATATATAAAAGTTTTTTTATTTTTGAATTTTTTTTAGAAGAATTTGATTTTGGATTTAAATTTTTTAATAAGTTTTTTTTTAATAAATAATTTTTTAATTATTTTTTAAATTGTTTGAAATTTTAATAAAATAATTTTATTGTAATACTACGAAAATTTTTTGATTTATTTGATAATTGTAATTAATATATCTTTTTATTTACTATTAAAAACGTATACAACTTTTTTTATTTTTTGTTTTTTTTTTAAATAAATACATTTGAATTTAAAAATAAATTAATTAAATAATAATTTTATAAATTATTTTTTATTTGTAAAACGTTATTAATTTAACGAATAATATAATATTTTCAAATCGCGATTATTATATTTTTTATTGTTTTAATTTTAATAGCAATTAATATTGTAAACGCGTTTTATTGTAATATTTGAAAATAAACGTTGAAAATAAAAAATATAAAAATAATATTATTTGATTTTATCGTATTATTAATTATTTTAATTGTTGTTTGAAATCGTTTTTTTTTTTGTAAATCGAAAATTTTTTGAAATAATATATTATATATACGTTTTAATAAAATGTAATATTTTTTTATTAAATTAATCGAATTGTAAATTTTTATTAATATAATTTTTAAATCAATATTTATATTTTTAATATTATTATAAAAATTTTTAAAATTAAAATTCGTTTCGAGATTATAAATAATAAATATCGATAATTTAAAATAAACGTTAATTTAATACGCTCAAAAAATATTTTATATTTTTTTTATTAATATATTTACAAAGAATTTCGCGATTTAAAATATTGTAATTTCGTTTACGATTTAAAGTATTAATTTTTTATCGATTTATAATACGTTTAAATAAATAAAATAATTAAAATTATAATCGTCGCGTAATATAAATTTGAATAATCGAAAAATTTATTATTTATTTAATATTATTAATAAAATTTCGTTATTTTTTTAATTTTTTTGAAATTCGTAAAATATTTTTTACGTTTTAATATTCGCGCGAATTTAGTAATCGATAAATATTTAAAGCGTTTATATAATCGTTTGAATTTCATTTCAATTAAATAATAAATAATAAAATCGATTTTTATTGTAAAAATTTTACAATTATTATAAATCAAATTTTCGAGTAAATTAAATAATATTTAAAAATATTTAAATATTTTAATAATAAGTATATATTGTTTATTTTAAATAAATACATTGTTAAAATTGTTGAATTTAATTTGTAATTTGTTTATATTTTGAAAATACAATAAAAAAAATATATTTATTGAAATTACGTAAAATATAATACATTTAATTAATATATTAATATTAATAATTTTAAAAAATAAAATTTTATTAATTTTAAATTTGATTATTATTTTTTTAATTTTAAATTCGTTTAATTTAACGTTTCGAATTCGTTAAAAAATCGAGTATTAATTTTTATTAATAATCGATCGTTGAACGATACTAATATCGATTATAATACTTATAAAAACGTGTAATACGTAACGACTCGTTAAATACGTTTTCGTATTAATAAATATTGAAAACGATTTTGATTGTATTACAATACTCGATATCGTATAATAAATTAATTAATAATCAAATAATTCGATAATTTTAAATCTATTAATCGTACTATAAAATATTATAAAATAATTAATCGATCGTATAATATCATTTTTATATAAATTTTTTTTTTTTAATAAATTTAACGACGAATTGTTTGTATTTTTTAGTAATATTAAAATCTAATTTTTTGAATTTAATTACAAATTAAATTATTTTGTTTTTATCGAACGATTTCGATTTTTTAAAATCGTTGTACGCTTTTTTTCTTTTTTTTAGTATATAGTAAATACTTTAATAATTTGAATTTTTATAAATAAAATACTTTTTTTTGTTTTAATATATTATTAATTTTTTATAATTAATTCGATTATTATATCGAATATTTTTATTATAATATTTACGATTTACGAAATATAATTCGATTATATCTCGATAGATTTCTTTTTTTTTAATTATAAAAATTTTAAAAACTGTTTCTATTTTCGTTTAAAATAAAATCGTATTATAAACGTTTTTATATATTATTTAAAAATTCAATAAAAATCGAAAAAGCGTTTAATAATACTTTAATACGTTTTAATAAACGTAATAAAACTTATTTCGTATAATAATTTTTATTTATATATTCGAATGTAAATCAAATTGTTTTTAAATCAATTTTTAATATAATATTTCGAAGTATTCGAAAATTATTTTATTTGAGTTTTATATTCGAATTAATACGAATATAATCGTTTTTTATTAATTGAATATTTTATTTCAATGTTTTTCGATTTCAAAATTCGATTTTACAATTTCAATTATTTTATTAAAAAACAAATTTTTTTCAATGAATTTCTAGTAATAAAACTCGCTAATTTCGTTAATAAATATAATCAAAAACGCGTTATAGTAATTCTCGAGTTTAATATTTGTTTTCGAATATAAATCTTTGAATACTCGTATAAATATATTCAATAAATTTTTTTTTTATAATATTTAAATTTCTTATTATAAATTTTTATAAAAATAATTAATTTTCTATTAAAACTAAATATTGTTTGATTTTCGCGATTAAAATTATATATTAATCAATTAAAATTTTTTAATAATTTTTCAATTTTTAGTAATAATAAAAACGATAAATTTCGTTTCAAATTTTTGTTTTTTAATAGTAAATTTAATAATAATATTTTATTATTTTTTTGAAATTGTTTTTAAAGTATTATACGTTCGAATAATATCGTTTATTTTATAAGAAATTCTATAGTAAATTTTAATAATTAAAAAAAGAAATTCAAAAATATTAATATTATTTTTTTAATTTTTTTAATAAAAATAATAAAAAATACTAATTTTCGAATTTATTTTATTTTTAAATCGATTATATTTTTTTATAAATTGAATTTTTTTATTAAATTTATTTTTATAATTTTTTCATATAATTATTTTAATTGTTTTTTTTTATTTGTAATATTTACTAATATTTTTAAAACTTTAATAAATCGTTTTTTTAATATTTATATTTCGTTTATTCGCAAAATCTTACGTAATTTTTTTTTCGTATTTTCGTTTATTTTTTTTTCAAATATTTTCTTTGTTTATTTTAAAAATACTTTTTTATATTTTATTTATAATTTATAATCTCGATTATTTTTTACTTTGAAACTTTATATTTATTTTAATATATATTATATCGAATCGAAAAATAAAAAAAGTAATAAAAAAATCTTTTTTTAATTAAAATTATATTTTAAAAAAATATAATTATATTTTCGAAAAACATTTTATCGAATCGTATTATATCTAATAAATATATTAATTCAACGAGTTTTCGTATTGAATTCGTAAAAATTATTTTTAGTATTGTAAAAGGGCAAAAGATGCTCTCTTGTTTTTTAGGATTACAGGATGCCAGATCTCTTATATCCAAGACTAGATCACGTGCAGCGGCACTAGTCTAAATGCGCATCAACAACATTACCCTGCCACAATCGTCCCTCCCTACGTAGTGCTCGTCCCGAGCACTCATAACTCCTTTCATCCAATCAAAAGCACTATATCCGCATCTCCAGAAAGCCTCCTACTCTACAATCAATAGCTGGCAGAGTCTGTCTCGACAAGGCTTCGCCCAGAACTAGCATTCCAGTTCTGCAAGCTACTCTAGCCAAACCAGCATGCCCAGCTTGCGGCTACTCTCAATAATCGTTTAGAGGCCATCGACCAAGCCTGGTAATCTCCTCTTGTAGTATCGACGGTGGTATGGATGTACGGTAGAATGCTCGTAGAATGGAAGGGTTCGAATGCTCGAAGAGCGTAGCTCGAAAAGGCGGTAAATCGAGGGGTGAGTCGTAGAATCGAAGAAGTCGTAAAATCGAATCGAAATGAGAGTAGGAGTGGAGAGGAGAAGAGAGGAGGTGGGCAGTAAGATGCGAGCTATGTAGAACAGTCTCATAGTAGAGATGTAGCAGTTAAGGTGCCAGCTCCGTAGAATCGAATGGCTCAATTAAGAGATCGTAAATCGGTCGGAAGGAGAGGAGAGGATCGAAAGGATCGAAATCATCGTAGAATCCATTGTAGAATCCATCGTAGAATCGATGAATCGGACGAATCGAATGAATCGCTGAACCGTAGAATCGAAGAAGCTACAATAGCACTACTAACTTGTCTGCGAACCAAGCTAGGAAGCTAGAGACTGCGGCGGCTCTCCGAGCCATTAATCGTCCCGGCGTCGCTCACCAATGTAGAAGGGCAATGGAGCACAAAGCAAAAAGGCCCAACCGTAGGTCAGTTCGTCTTAGCCAGTGGGCTAGACTCATCCGAAGTAATCCGCAATCCGTAAATCAATCAATCAATCAGTCAGAGTAGAAGTAGAAAGGGTTGTTGATTAGTCTATGGTGAGCGAAAGCTCCTTATGTACTAGAAGACACGTGACCAGCACTGCCCTCGAAACTAGCTATTTACAAGGATTTTTGAAGAGAAAGCATATAGTCCCACCACAGTATTGTTTAACAAATTACAATAAAATACTCGTTATTAATACGCGATAAAACGTAAAATAAAAAATCAATTAATTTCAAATCGAAAAAAACAAAACAAACGTAAAATCGTAATATTCTTTGAAAATTTAATAATTTTTTTTAATACAAACAAAAACTACTTTTTTTTACATTCAATTAAACTAGTAAATTGCGTACAATTTAAATTTTTTTATTCGATTGATTTTATTCAATTATTATTTTTTCGTAAGTAATTTTATTATTTTATAATCGAATAAATTTAATTATTGATTAATATTAAAACGTTCGAAAATAAATTACAAAGTATTAAAATTTTAATTTAATATCAATAATTCAATTCTTTTTTTTTTTTCTCAAAAAAAGTATTTATTTATATAATTAAATAAAATAAACGTAAAATTAAAAAATAAATATTAAAATAATTATTACTAAAAATAATAAAAATTAAAATTAAAATTATTTAATTGATCGTTTAAACGATCACATGATTAAATCGATATTATTATTATATCTCAAAGAAATATTTTATTAAATTTCAAAAATACGAATTTCGCGTATAAAAAACGAAACGAAAATAATTATAATATATTTATACAAATCGTATAACGCGATCTCAATAATCTATAAAAAACTATCAATAAATTATTACTTGAAAAAAAAGCAATTACGATTAATAATATCAATAATAAATTTATAAAAACTAAAAACGTAATAAAAATTTTTTTAATTAAATAAAAAAAAAATTTGAAAATAATATTATTTTAAAATTTTTTAAAAAATTTTTAAAATAATATACAATTTTAAATAAAAATTTTCTTTTTAAAATAAACAAAATTAAAAAATCGTATATTACGCTTTAATAAACTCGATTTAATCTAATTAAAACTTTTAATAATATATTTAAATATTACAATTAAAAAACTTTTTTTCGAGTTTAAATATTTTAATAATTTATTGAAAATTTTATTGATAAATTTTACGATAAATATATATATTAAAAACTCGAGCAAATATTTTGTATAAAGCGTTTTACGTCTCATGAAATTATTAAAATTATTAATATAATTATTATCGAGAAAAATAAAATTTATAATATATTATTTATAAAAATATTTTTTCGATTTATCGATTATAAAAAAATATTAATATATTTAAAAAATGCGAATAACGATTTAATAATTATAAATTTAAATAAAACAAATTTAAAAAAACTGTATTTTATTTTTTATTTTTGTAAATTTTTAATAATTAAAAAATATACTAAAAAACTTTTTTCGATTTTTATAAATAAATTTAAAAAATAATTGATCGTCGTTATTAATAATATAAATATTCGAAATATTAAATCTCAAAAAACTATTAATATCAATATTTTATTTCTTTAAACAATTCTATTAATTAATAATAATAATAATAACGATAATAACAATAATAATAATAATATTATTATTAGTTTTTTCGTACAAAGTTTTTTATTTTTTTAAATTTTTCAAATTTTTCGAATTTTTCGATTTATTTTTTTTTTTATTTCAATTTTCATATTAATAAAACTCAAAAAATCTATTATTAATAATAAGAAATATTATAATATATTTACATTTATATTAAAAAAATATAAAATTATTATTATTTTATCGTAATTTAATATTATTTTATTTCAATCAATTTAAGAATTTCAATCAAATAATATATACTCGATAATTGATTATATATACAATATAAATAATACTTAGAAATCAAACGTTACTTTTTTTAATACTTTGAATTTTATTAATTGTATTGAAATTTTAAATACTATTTATAATATTTACAAATACTCGTTTATTAAATAATTTTATCGAGTTTATTATATAATATTTTATAAAAATTTCAATTTATATTTTAAAAACGATAAAAAATAAATTGAAATTATAAAAATACAATTATTTAAAATTTATAAATTGTATATTAAAAAAAAAAGTTTTTAATTTATTTGAATTTATTTTAATATTCGTTTTTAATTTATAAATATTTTTACTATTTTTCAATATAAATAAAAAACGTTAACGAAAAATCGATTTTAATTTTTACGAGTTTTTATTATTTTTATATTTATTTTTTCGATTAAATCGTTTATTAATTTAAAAATTATAATAATTTTTATTTTATAAAATTTTTTTAAAAAAAAAAAAAAAAAAAAATTTTATTATTTTTTTTCAAAGAAATTAATATATTGAAATTCTATTATCGACGAATTTTTTTTAGTAAATTTTTTTTTCTATACAATACGTACTTTTTTTTTATCGTTTAATTTTTATAAACAAATTTCAAATTGTAATTATTATTTTATCGATTTTTTAGAGACTATTTTTTTTATTTTATAATTTTTTTTCAATTTATTAAACTCTATTAAAACGATAAAATTGATCAATTTTTCTACGAAAAAAAAATAAATATATTTTAAAATTTAAATTTATTATATATTGAATTTTTTTTTTTTAATAAATTTCAAATAATTTATTCGCGATTTAACGATTATAAAAAGACAATAAATTAATTATTTCGATTTTTTAAAAAAACCACTTAAATAAATCTTTTTTTTAGTATTGAAAATCGAATTTTAATTAAAGATCTCTTAAAATAAATTTAATTAAATATTATAAAAAAAAAATCTCAAAAATTGAAATTGTACGTTTACAAAACAAAGATTTTTATCGATCGAAAATATATTGAGAATTCTAAAAACTTTAATTTTTTTATTTTATTTTCTATGAATTTAATATTTGTTAATATTAACAAAAAAATTATTAGTAATACTATTTACGAGAAACTTAAAGAAATTTATAATACATTTTGAATTTTTTTCGAAAATCGATTTCAAAAATTTTCTAATAACAAATTTTTTCTCGATAGTATTTAATTTGAAAAAATCGATACAATTTTTGATATAATTTATTACATGAAATTTTTAAATTATTTTATTATTCGATATAAGATTTTTTAATAATTAGATTATTAAAACTCGTTTAATAATAAATATTTATATACTTATTAACAAAAATAAATTGTAATTCAAATTAAATTGATTTTTCAATATTTTGAAATAAAAAAAATAAAAATATTTTCTAATAATAAATTTTTTTTTAAATACGAAACTAAAAAATTAATAACGTTTATAAAAAATAATCAAAAATATCTAATTATTTCTAACGATAAATTTAAATTTAAAATTCGTTTATTTTTTTTCTTTTTATTAAATTCTAAAGAAAAAAAAAAACAAATTACAAAAAAATTTAATATTAATAGAAATATTGAAAAAATTACTAAA
Source organism: Acephala macrosclerotiorum (assembly GCA_014904845.1). NCBI lineage: Eukaryota > Fungi > Ascomycota > Leotiomycetes > Helotiales > Mollisiaceae > Acephala > Acephala macrosclerotiorum. The sequence goes on from MU119267.1 coordinate 204,083, forward strand.
TTCTTAAAAAAAAACAACGATAATTTGAAAAATCTCGAGCTTTAAATTTTTTATTTAAAGTAAATTTTTTTTCTTTTTCTAGCTCTTTTTTTCGAGACTCGAAACGAGTTCGTTATATGAGAAAACGATTATAATAAAACTATATACTTTCTTTTCAAAAATCCTTATAAATAACTAGTTTCGAGAGTAGTACTAATCACGTGTTTCTTAGTACATAAAGAGTTTTCGCTTACTATAGACTAATTAATAACTCTTTCTATTTTTATTTTGATTGATTGATTGATTGATTGATTGATTGATTGATTTACGAATTACGAATTACTTCGAATAAATTTAATCTACTGATTAAAACGAACTAATCTACGATTGAATTTTTTTGTTTTGTATTTTATTGTTTTTCTATAATAATTTAAATAAATCGTAAAAAGATTTTAATAATTAAAAAATATTATAAAAAATAATTATAATAATTTATTTTTTTAACGAAAATAAAACGAATATAATATTTTAAATTTCGTAATAATTATAAATTTGTATTAATATAATAATATTAATTATAAATTTTATAAATATAAACGAAAAATTAAAATCAATAAATTTAAAATATTAATTTTTTTATATAATCGATAAAAAGAAAAATATTTTAATATTTAAATTTTAATTTTTATAATCGTATAAATTTATTATTTATTAAAAATAAAAATAAAAATTTATATTAAATGATTTTTACAAATTATTGAAATTTATATATAAAAATATAAATAAAATTTTAATAAATTTTATCGATATTAAAATCGTAAAATTAAAATTCGAAATAAAAAATACGTTTATATTATTATATAATATTATTTTAAAAATCGATAAATACTTTAAAAAAATTTTATAATATTATTTAAAAATAATAAAAATAATAATAAATTCGAAAATTTGAAAAACGTTTAAAAAAAATTATTAAAATTCTATAAAAAAAAATTTTAATACTTTTTATATAAAAAAAAATTATATTATAATCTTTTTAAATTAAATAAACAATTAAAATATTATAACGTTTTTTATTGAAAAACAAGTAATTAAATTTTCGATTTCAAATAAATTTTAAAATATAATAAACGATTAATTTAAAACTTTTTAAATTATATTTAAAAATATAATTTTTAATAATAAAATTAAAAACAAAATAAAACATTTTTTATATATATATAAAAAAATTAATATAATTAAATTTAATTATATTCTATTAATAAATTTATATAAATATAAAATAAAATTTAAATTTAAAATAAAATTATAAAATATTAAATAATAAAAATATTAATTTTTATACAAAAAATATTAATTAAATAAAATGATATAAAAAAATTTAAATTATAAATTCTTCGAAAAAATTATTATTATAAACGAAAAATTATTCGATTAAAATATTTAAATATTATAATTTTTTTTTATATTCTAATTATAAAAAATATTTTTAATTAAATTTTAAATACGTATATTAAATTATTGAAATTTATTTATTGTATTATTTTTATTATACTTTTACAATATTAAAATATAAATAAATATAATTTATTAAAATATTATAAAATTTAATTATTTTAATATTTTTAATAAATAAATATATATATATTATATTTAATACAATTTTCAAATTAAAAAAAATATAATAATTTTAAATTTTTATTTTTATTTTTAATAATACGATATTTTATTTAATTTATAAAAATATATTTTTATATAAATAATATTTTCTTAAAAATATATAATTTTAATAACGATTATATTTTTTTAAAATAATATTTCTTTTTTCAATTATTATAATTACAATTAAAATTTTCGTTTAAAAAATTCAAATTATTTATAATTCAAATTATAATACTAAAAATTATATATTTAATTAAAAAAATCTTTAAAATCAAATATAATTATTTTAATAAAATTCGTATTTATTTAATATTTTACAATACTACAAAAATATAACGTTTTTTAAACGTTATAAAAATTATTAAATATTAAATAAAAATAAAAAAACTTTAAATAAATTATATTTTAATTAATTAAAAATAAAATTATTAAAATAATAAATATATATAAATAAAATTTTTTATTTATTATTATATTATACAATAATACTAATTTATATAAAATTAAATATTTTATAATTCAAAAATCAAAAAAAATAAAAATATTAATTTTTTACAATTTTTTTATTTTTTTGAAACTTTAATACAATTATAACGTTTATAAATAAAAACTTTTAATTATTATTGAATTTTTTAAAAAATACGAATATATATTTTGTAATTTTTTTTATAATATTATTTATATTAATTATAAACTTATTATATTCTTTTTATAATATTCGTATTTCGAAAAAATATATATTAAATAAATATACAAATTATATAATTTCAATATTTAAATATTATATATTTTTAACGAAAAAAACAAAATTATTAATATATTATTTAAAATTATTTTTTCAAACGAAAATTGTACAAACGATTTATTAACGTTTAAATATTTTATTAAAAAAATCGAAAAATTAAAATAAATATAAAAAAACGAAAAAAACAAATATAAAATTTTATTTAAAAAACGTAATAATATTTTCACAAATAAAAAATTACAAAAAATAATAAAAATACGATTTAAAAAAATAATTAAAAATATTAAAAAAAAACAAAATATTTTTATTATTACAAAAATTACAATATACGAAAAATTAATAATAATCGTATAAATATAATATTAATAAATCGTTATTATTATAATATTAATTAATATTTAATTTAATTTATTATTTTTAAAATATTAAAAATTTAATTAATATCGTAATATTTTAAAATATTTTTTATATAATAAAATTTTAAAAAATTTTAATTTAATGAAAAAAAAAATATTTATATAAAATTATTTCAAATATATAATAAAAAACAATAAACTTTAAAAATATTAATAAAATATTTTATATTTTTATATTACACAAAACAAAATAATAAAAATTTTATATTATATTTATAATAAAATCAAATATTTTATTTCGATTATTATATTATATAAATTTTAAAAATATTTTTAATTATAAATAATTATAAATATTACAAATTACATTTTAAAATATTTATAATACGCAAAATATATAATAATATAATAAACGTAAATTTTATAATTAATTATAATAAATTATTTTATATAATTATAAAAAATTATTTTTATCGAATTATTTTTTAAATATATTAATATATTATAAAAATATATTTTTATTATTATTAATTATTTTTTTCGCTTTTATTAAATATATTTATATATTATTAATAATACTATAAAAATAATTCGATATTTAATAAATTTATTTCGCAAAAAAAATATTTTTATCGAGTTTTATATCGATTTAAATTTTTATTTTAAAATAATAATATAATAATTTATAAAAAATCAAAAAATTATATAAATTAATTTTTTTTTTACAATTAAAAAAACTATAAAAATAATCGAAAAAATAAATAATCTTATATAACAAATTTTAAAAAAATTAAAAAAATTACATTTTTATTATTAATATATTAAAAAATTTATATAAAAATTAAATTATAAAAATATTATATATTTAAAAAAGTTTTTAATTAAAATCTATTAAAAATACTATTTAATAAAATCTTTAAAAAAACTTTATTTATTAAAACGTAATAATATTTTTATTATTATAATATAATTATAATTATATTATTATATTTTTAAAAATAAAAAATAAAAAAATATAATATTATAATATATAATTAAAATAATTCAAATTAAACAAATAATAATAACGTTATTAAATTTCGAAAAAATATTAAAAAAACGTTAATATAATAAAAACGTTAAAAAGTAATAATTTTATTTAAAACAATTTATTATATTTTATAATTTTAAATTAATAAAAAAAAATTCAAATTAATTTAAAAAAAAATTTTTATAATTATTAAATATAAAAATCTTTTTAAAAATTTTATATTATTTATTAAATTTATAATATTATAATTTCAAAAAAATTTTATAAAAATTATTTCAAAAAATTTAAATTATACGAAAAATATTTAATAAATAATTAAAAACGATTTTTTTTAATTTATTAAAATATATATTTTAATATTAACGTTTATAAATTTTCAAAAAATATTTAAAAACAAATAAAAATTTTTAAAATATATTTTAAACAAAATAAATTACAAATATTTTAATTAAATATTAATAATATTTTAAAAAAATATTTATAATAATTCAATTTTTACAATATTTATTTTTATTACGTTTTAATTTTATTTTTTATAATTCGATATTTATTTATTATTACGAAATTACGAAATTATTTAATTTATTTAAAAACGTTATTTATTTTATATAAAACGTAAAATATTTAAAATCGATTTTTTTTTTTATTTTTTTTTATATTCAATTTTAATTTCTATAAAATTTTTCAATAATACGAATATTATTTCAAAATATATTAATCGTCGATTTTTTTTTTTTCTTAATAAATTATTATAAATTTTTTATTTTTTTTTTCAAATATATTTTCAATTATAATTTTATTTAAACTCAAAAATAAAATTTTTAAAAAAATTTTATATTAATATTTTAAAATCGCATTTTTAAAAAATCGTATTTCGAAAATTATTAATATAAAAAAATTATAAAATTTTTATAATAATATTACAAAAATTTTAATATATATATATTTTAAAATTAATAATATAAAAAACATATTAAAAAATATTAAATTATAAAAATTATATTTAATAAAAATATAAAAACAATTTACATATAAATATAAATTTTTTTTAAAAATATTATAAATATTTTATAAATATTTTTTAATTTTATAATTTTTAAAAATATAAAAAATATTAATAATAAATCAATTTTAATAAATTTTAATAATTATTTTATAATATATTTTTTTTTAAAACGAAATATTTTAAAAATAATTAAAAAATAAATTAAATAAAATTTTCAAATTTTAATATTAAAATTTTAATTATTTATAAATATTTTAAAAATTATAAAATTATTTTAATAAAATTTAAAAAATTATTTTAAAAAAATTTATTATATTAATATTTATATAATTATAATTACAAATATTATAATAATAATTATAAATATTATAATTTGTATTTTTTAAAATAAAAAAATTTAAAATAAAAATAATTATAATAAAATTATTTAATTTATTAAAACGTTTTAATATATAAAAATTTTTATTTAAATTCGAATTTTATATTATAAATATAATAAAAAAATCAATTTATATAATATTTTATTTTCAATTATTAATATATAATATATATATAATATATATAAATTTATTTAATAATAATATAATAATATTATAAATATTATTTATAATAAAATTAAAAAATTTTATTTTAAAACGTTTTTTATTTAATTTATAATTTTAAAAAATTAAAAAAAATTTTTCAAATTTTTATAATTAATTAATTACATTTTTTTAAAACGCAATTTTTTTTAATTTGTATTATATTATAATTCGTTTTTTAAACATTTTAAAAATAATTATTATTTTTATTATTTATTATTAATATTTTTAAAAAAAATTATAATATTTTTTTCAAATTTTTAAAAATTAATAATAATTATTTTATAAAAATTATTTTATTACAATTTAAAATTAAAAAAAAAAAAAATTTAAAAAATTTTTTAATTATTTATTTGATATTAATAAATTATTTTTATTGAATTCTAATATCGATTAATTGATAATTTTTTAATTATTTAATTATTTTAAATATATTTATTTAATTATTTATTTTTTATTTTTTAAATTTATTTTATTATTATATTTATTTTAATTATTAATATTTTTTTTTTTAATTTTATATTTTAATAATAAATATAAAAACTTATAAAAACAAATTAATAAATTTGTATTTCGTTTTTTTAATATAAAATTATATAAAAATTATTTATAAATTTAATAAAAAAAATAATTATTCGATATTATAAAATAAAAAGTAATTATTTCGTATTACTTTTTGTTTATTTTTTTTTTTTCAATTTTTGATCTCAAATATTATCGATATTATTGTTTTTATATTTGAAGTATTTGTAACGTGTCTTCGGGGGTATTGTAGCTCCGTGGGAGCACGGAGCATATAGAAGGGAGTTGTCGCGAAATAGCGTTGCTGACGTAACACTCGCTAGGGGTGGTTATAGTCGTAACTTCTACGTAGCTAATAGAACACCCTTCTCCCTCTCTTCTTTTCGGACGTGCATATTTCTGCAACTGCCCAAAAGCTAAACGCATGCGGCATAGCCCATCCGATAAAATAACTAGATCCAGAGTATAACATAATCAATCAACCATAACTCAATTCTTCAGTCTACGCACTTTCCACCCAATATGTACTCTCTCAACACACGTTTCTATTCGAGATCCAATTAATTTCATCATCACAGCTCCTTCAATTTTATTTGAGGCTGCCTTTCAAGGAAGATAGTCCATTCCTGTATATGCTGCTCGGAACCGATCACCCGTACCCATTTGGTGCGTGGAGTTGTCGAAATAGCGATCGCACCGTCCTCTAAAGAATAACTCTACTGGGCTTTAAGCCATTTCAAGCTAGCCTCGCTACATTGCGATCTTTTCAACACTTCAACCGTGTAAAGATGGTCTCAAGTTCTAGCGGATGCTCAGACACTCAGTATGTATCACGTGTGCCCTTTGTCGTTGTCAATAGGGCGGAGCGAGGTGTCAGGGCATAATGCAAGGCGTGCATCATTATCTGTATTCCTTTTCTTCAACCCCCTAGTACCCCTGCCCCTCGGCGCCGGTGGCAGACAAGGTAAGGAGATGAAGAGGGAAAAAGCAAATGGGAGACAGGTTATCTCAGCTGACGCTTCTGTGGCGTTAGGCTGTCGATGTCTCAGTTTGCGGGCATTAATGCCTGACATTGTTGTCTGTTCCAAGGTAGGCTCAAACTTATAATCCAAGCTTAAGCAACAGCAACCACTGGGATTGGAATTAAGATCGGCTTTAATTGATGGGAAGCAATATCGAGATATTTTGTCTTTCTGAGTGCAATTTCCTATCTTCACGATGCCTTCGGCTTTGAAACACTTCATGTACACAGAACTGAACAGTAATAGGAAGCAGTTCCGCCTTCTGTGCATCCATCCGACGAGCAACCCTACCTCCTTGATCGTATGCGAGACTCAGACCTTCGAACTCGACACAGCACCGCCTTTCGATGCGCTCTCATACGTTTGGGGAAAGCCGAATGTCACTGCAGAGATCGAATTTTGCGGTGTCTTACGGCAAATCACAACAAATCTTTTTGCGGCCTTGATAAAGTTACGAGATAGGCGTGATCTTAAATGGATTTGGGCTGATGCGCTGTGTATCGATCAGAACAACGCGACGGAGAAAAACTACCAGGTTCCTTTGATGCGACAGATTTATAGCCGCGCGGAGAGAGTCCTTTCTTGGCTTGGTGAAGCAGAGGACGATACACACCTTGCCTTCTCACTTATTGAACGAAGGGCAGATGCAATACTTGCAACTTCGCCGAAGCTAGAGAACTGGCCCAACGGCGAGGCGATGCGTCTAGCTGTGGCGACGATTGAAAACCCATTCGATGAGTGTGGCTGGGCTGCAATCGGGACACTGTTCAGGAACACATACTGGGGGAGGGTATGGATTGTCCAAGAAGTCTCATTGGCTCGAAGATATGTCATCATTTGTGGTGGCAATGAGATCTTGTTCGACAAAATTCGGTGGTCCTTTAGGGCCTGGGTTTCGGGAGACCTTCGCATTTCCCTTCTAGAACAACTTCTAAAATCTGCAACCCACGCAACTGAATTCTACCCTTTCATGAAGTTTTCATTGGAGCAAGAAGATGCTGGAGCCGGAGTGAAAACTAGACGTGAAGCAGATTCGGAGCCTTCAGCACGGCAAGCGCTCTCAAGACTTCCATTCTTGCTCAAGAGGGCGTCTGCTCTGTCAGCCACGGACCCGCGGGACAAGATATACGGCATACTCGGGCTGTTGAATTGCAACGATCTACAGCTATGTGTGGACTATCGCAGTAGCATTGAGGAGGCCTATACACAGGCAATTTGGTCGCTGATTGAAAGGTCGGGTCGCCTTGATATTCTGGCGTTCAGTGGGACTGGCAGTATGAACGACACCCCCAGTCAATTATTACCGTCATGGGTGCCTGACTTCCGAACACATCATTTCGATGTCAGATTCTGCGAGGATTCGCCATTCTATGATATTATGTTCTTTAATGCGGCGGGAAAGACCAGTGCCGTATGTAACCCTACTTCTCCGGACTTGGGTCAAATTCGGATCAGAGGACGCTTATGCGATGAGATCATAGAAGTAGCTGAACCGAGCTGGAATGCGGACGAGCGCTTTCGTCGATGGCTTATATTTATTCTCCTCCACCAGGGCAGCTGCAAATCGTATCGCGCACCTTTGCAGCAAATATTTTTTAGAACAATAATCGCGGATCATTTATGGCGCGGCTTTGAAACCCCAGATTTCCTCGCTAGCCATCTAGAGTATGAGTTCTGTCGACTAGCCGCTGGGTTCATGGTCGCAGTGAGGGCTGTCCGGGAAGATAAGACTGTTATTTTTTCCGATCAGAGGGATGTTTCCCTGGAACAAATGGAAATGGATCCAGAAATGAAACGTATATTAACAACATAGTTTCGGAATCCTTCATGGCAGGAGGACGATGATAATTACCTACCACAAAGGGCTGAGATTGAAAACTTCCTCGGATATCCACGTTCGCAAACTCGTATTAGCTGGCCGAAGAACATCAATTTCGATACTGAACAGGATAACCAGGCGAATCTTTTCTCGTTTCGCTATGTCCTCGGTATGACTGATTCAAGATGCCTTTTCATTACCAAATCCGGATACATAGGCGCGGGGCCCGGGAAAGCTATGGAAGGAGATAAGATTTTCGTACCTCTCGGCTGCTGCGTTCCTCTTACAATCAGAGCAACAGCGAATAACTTTGAGTTGATTGGAGATACGTATGTCTGTGGTATGATGCAGGGCGAGATGATGCTGGACGAGATGAATAAGATAGATCTAGAGGATGTGGTCCTCGAGTGATATCATCTCATGTCTGGTCTTGTATGTAGCTATTAAGTAGTTTCCTAAACTTAGCCCTAACCCTCGAATTCTGCAAATTTAAATTATGAGGCTAAATTGGTAGCTACGCCTTGGACATCTAGACGCGAATCCGACGCGTCGGTCACCATCTCAACCCCCCTCTGCTGGGCTTTGGATTCGAACCCTGACTGGCTTAATGGTCCCTTTCTTCCCTATTTCTACTGCGAAATGTGTTCTGTGGTTCAAGCTGTCGACGAACTCTAAAAACCTTCAAGGCTTTCTCCCTCAAACTCAATTTCAACTCATAACTCCCGTTTAACACTAGCCTTTCCAGATAATTCTCCACCCCGGTTTGTAAGATTTACTTAGCCATCGGTGACTCCTTTCTTAACATGGCATCACCGTTGTATAGATCTCCAACTTCTTGCAGCTTTTGCCTAACTGATCTTCTCTTCCCAAGTTCAATGGAACTTCGCCCGTGATGTGATTCTGCCTTGTCGCAATCCGCCGACCGAGAACCTTGGCCCCTTCCCTGTAATATGCAACAACAACAAAAAAGGAGAAATAGAAAAGAAACGCGTGTGAGAGAGAGAGAGAGAGAGAGAGAGAGAGAGAGAGAGAGAGAGAGAGAGAGATACGACCAAAAGATCTAATTAAGACAAAAGTAAACTAAATGCTATGAAAAAGCTAATAAGATATCTCGCTTATGAATGTTAAAGAAAAGTTATAAATAAGGCTCAGTCTTAATTGTATATTTATACGCAAAAACTAGCAACAAAAGTGGTTGTAAAAGAATCCCGGCAGTAAGGGAGCCAAACAGAAACGATGCTTTAGGGCGCGAAATAAGGGCACAGAACTTGGAAAGTGTAACCGGGCTTCGAAGGAGCCAAATTAGTCTCGCTGAGAACATTAAAATAGCTCCTTCGAGGATCTGAGATTATACTGGACAATCGGATTCCTGAAGAACGGTATACTGAAAAGTTCCCAGGCAGAAAGGGGGCACTTCGACCAACTACTCCGAAACGACTCGCTGCCCGTGTGGGGAACATCATATGTGAAGGCCGCCCAAGACTGTGGCCTCGTCCTTGGAAGTGTAATGCTGGCAGCTGTCCAATACGCAGCATAAAACTTCGACTTCCCCACTACGCCCGAGCGTGATCTCTGGCGGTATATGAGCGTCGCATCCGCTGCCTTAATTCCATCGTGCTATGGACTCCGATTCCTTGTTATCTACTGGTACGACGAATCCATATAGGGAGCAGTCGATGGCATACCGCAAAAACAACAGTTCTCGCGATCTTCTTGTCCGTGATTGGACTTATGTATGCGGCGTGTAGGATCTTCACTCTCTTCGAGGCCGTCTATTCTCTGTTCCATCTTCCACCAGAGACATTCATCACGACCTGGTCATCGGAGTTCCCTCATGTAAGCTAGGCCCACGTATACGTGAGTAATCCTCTAGCTAGGGAAGTGTCGGAAGGCTAGGACTGGTCACACAAGAAGCACGTAGCACTAGAATCTTAATGCCGTCATATGCTCATATTGTGTGTCTCCAAAAGAATCATCGAGCATCTCGTACGAAGAAGCTAACTATATACGCTTTTGAAAGTCACGTGCCTGAATCCCGTGACCATACTGTTGCGTTTGTTCCGACAGGAAGGGTCTTCAAACAGCTAACCAGTCTTCAAGTGTCTTGAATCAGGTAAGAAAAACATATTAGATCCAGTTCGGGGGTCTGACAAAATGTACAGTACTGCGCAAGAAAAGAAGAGACGTCCGGAGACGCTGGAAAATTGACAAAGTTGCAGAGAAAACAAGAGTATAACCAATAACAGTAAGAAGTAAATCAGGATGACTGACATGAAACGAGGCTGTAAGACATATGTTCACAAAACAAATCACCATTCAGGCTAACAGGCAGCCACAAACCAAACCATCGGAACCTTATGATCCCTTGAACTTCGATGTCAAATCGCTTCCGGAGGAGGTCCAATAGAGTTCTACAGCGGCTCGAGGGTGATTAAACCCTTCGACATGCAACAAAAACCAGGAGGTGGACATTTTCCACGAGGTTGACCCAGCCCACGTGATGACGCAGACATGAGGCTCAAACCAACACAGTAGGAGTGGAAGCTTCAAAGAACACACCAATCAAAATCTCACAAAGACATAATTGAACAGGAAGACAAGTCTCGACCATAGCAACTAGACATCTCGATCAAAACGTTTCCATCATCACGTGAGGTTCACCCATCTTCGAAGCTACGCCGCTCGCGTCTCGACAAAGGGGAACTAAGCCAATTACATATCCGCCGGACATCCCCAGCCTAGCTACTCGGCAAGGACTACTTTTACTCGGCAACCCTCCCTCGCAGTGTGCGGCGTCTGGCGTCTGCCACCTCCTGAAAAGAACTTTCTTCCTGGCCCCCTCAAGTGTGGCAACGGACAAGAATACGAAGCAGCAGTTCGAGAGTCGTCGTCACATACATGAATGCGGAATCTTGCATGCTTTTATATGCATGTGAAGGAGGGGAATGTTATTCAGCTGGAAATGATTCAATTGATGATGATGATGTCGTATTCGAATCATTCATTCAATCCGGGCATCCTGGACAATCTCCACATCACATATTGCTCGTATAGAGATGCTCACGGATGCCCATTGCCCATTGCCCAGTTCGAAGCTTGCCCCCTTGTAGCTTCCCCGGGGTCATCATATTATGTCTGACCGTTTAAGCACGGTGGAGTCTTGAATGGCCAATCATGGATGTTGTTGACTCGATCGGTCCATAAATATTTTCCACTTCTCCACAAGCGCAAATTGGTTGCTAGACAACCCCTGCCGTAGTGCCGCCCAAACACAGCCGAGTCGCTCGCAACTTATTAGACGGTCTTCCCCCCCGAGTCCTTCTGCCTTCCTTCTTCCACTCTCACTCACTCTGTTCTGCACAATTGAAGACCTTTCAGTTCTCCAAATCATCCACCAGTCATCCAAGACAATCACTCGTTCGTAATGTAAGCAACAAGGCTCCCATATCCGGCGCGTCGAGTCGCGTCTCGAGTCTGTATCAAGAAACTAATCTTTGTTCCATCGCAGATTAACCGCGGTTCATTCTTTCGACTTCGAATATCTTCACTACCTTCAAAATGCAATTCTCGAGTGTTCTCCTTGCTGGCGTGGCCTTTGCCGTTGCCCAAGCCGCAAACTTCACCATGACTGCCTCGCAATTCGTGAGCGTCGAGACTGGAAGCCCATTCGACATCACATGGACAGGTGCCGTTGGATCAGTGACTCTCCTGTTGAAGAATGGTGCTTCCAGCGACTTGAAGACCGTTTCCACTATCGCAAGTATGTATACCGTACAACTATCTGGGTTCAAAGCTGACTTTGGAAAGGCGGGTTGACCGGAACTTCCTACACCTGGACTCCAGACTCCTCCCTTGTTAGCGGCACATACGCGTTGGAGATTGACGACGACTCTGGCCCCAACTACAGTGTCCAATTCACTCTCGCTGGAAGCGCCTCCTCAGTCTCGTCATCTGCATCCTCCACCTCCGGTTCAAGCAGCGCCAGCTCGACCTCCACTGGCTCCAGCTCATCAGGCAGCACAACCACCTTGTCTTCAACCAGCTCTTCTGTCACCGCCGCCTCCAACTTGACCTCATCCACTCGCTCAAGCAGCAAGAGTGCGTATTTCAGTCCCAATTGGAAATGTCCCCAGCTAATAGAAAATAGCATCTGCCAGCAAGACCAGCACCTCGACCTCAACTGGAAGCAGCACCTCCACATCCTCTACTTCGAGCCCCTCTAGCCTCAGCTCTGCTTCTGGGCTTGCATCTCCTCTCGCTTTCATCCTCTTGGCTTTCGCTGCCATCATGACCCTCAACTAAATCCTCTACCTACCATACCCATCTACAAGTGTCTAAAGCCCGCACATTATGTTCTCGGATGATCGATCATAGTATAATCGCATAGCGTTGTAATTTGATTACATCATAATCACTCGCTCTCTTGTCACAAAAGGAGGAGGTTAATTGTAAGAAATTGTTTAATGTCTGCATCTGGGAGGAGTAATTTTGAGGGGATCGACAGCTGTGCTGGAGGAAGAAGGAGATCTCGCTTTTGGTGAAAAGGGAAAAGGAGATGGGGTACAATTGGCTCTAATTGTATCTATGAGGATTTAATTCTTGTAGATACTTTCACTCGGCAGATTTTTGGGAGCTTAGTACATTATTGTAGCATGGTTTGGTAGATAGTCAAATTGAAATGACTGAAATCACATCATGGCATCCATTCCAGGTCTTGTCTTTTCCCTCAACATTAACACGCTCGATTATACTTTCCATTAGCGCTTTCGGACCTTGGTACATCCCTTTTTCCGCTCGCATGTTCTTTGCATCTTCAGACGCGATAAATTCTTGTTCTCATCTATGAAAACCGATGATCATACCACACGGTACCAAACTTTTCTTCACCTCTTGACACTCGATTCCGTTCACCACGATCCTGTTTATGATAACGCGCAACCCCGGAATCCCATAGGATCCTAGGATTCGCGATCAGCTCTCACCCCAACCCCGCGGCGCACCTCAAATCTGCATGGCGGTTTTTTGCGCAGATACGAGTTGGCGCCTTCAGGACGCCACTGTGCGTGCGACGCGTTCGCTGCTGAAACACAACCTCACTCTTACCCTCCATCTCGCACATTCAGCTTCTTCTGAATTTTATTTTTATTTTTTTATCGCGATCGCGAAAAAGGCAGGCAATGCGGAACTCGGAACTACCTTTGAGCCATTTTGGCAGTGTGGAGTGGGGTGGTTTCTTCATTGTGGAGAAATAAAAGAACTTGGATCAGATTCTGGTTCAAGCTTCTCTTCTCTCGCCGGTCCGAAATTTCGATGGGCCCCCAACGGGGGCGCGGAAATTTCCGAGTGGAGTATTGGTGGATGGGTGCCTGGCCCCTGTTGATCGGGTGAGTTGGGGCATTGAAGATGGGAGTTGGGTAGAGTGGATGAGTGACCTTTGTGGATGTACCTGCATAAGTTTATGCAAAAGAGAGGAGAGAGGTGATGAGGGTTGCATAACAACATAAAAATAAATAAACATATTGCGATGACGTGACAACGTATCTCAAACACCTCGAAAAGTCTGCGATACTTCAAGAATTGAACACCGTCAATTGAGGATGACCGGTCAGCATCGATCCGGTGGTGATGAATGGGGTCAGACTCACGGAAGTTAGGAAGCAGATCTCCCCAAGTCTTGATGCACGAGTGGAAGTGGCGTTCGTATACTGGAAAAATGTCTGGGATGGGAGATTTGAATGTCTGTGGAGGGGAAGATGGCTTGCTTTTGAGTTTGGATGATTGAGCTTCATTCCTAACTTCTCTCTGTTGTTGATATTCCTCGCTCTCTATTGATTTCTGTCATTCGTTTTGGATCGTGAGTTCTGTCGCGTGTTGAATTGAGTTGCTGCAGCACTATTATTCCGACGACGAAGACGAAGACGAATCTATTTCTCCCATCTCACCTATCACCCCCAACCACTGAGCTCTAGACAGTAGAGAAAGGGAATCACGATGAGATTTTCACTCACCCTCCTCCTGACAGCGCTGGCCAGCATCGCTACAGCACAAAACCCCTTCCTCTACAATCCCGGCGACCTCACGAACATTACTGCAGGCTCGACTTTCGAGATCAAATGGGCGCCTAGTACAGGGACGACTGATACGGTGACGATTCTATTGAGGCAGGGAAATCCGGACCAGTTGGTTACTGTTTTGACTATTGCTTGTAAGGTTTTCTTCTTTTCCATTCCCTTCTTTCAGGGCTGGAGTCTTGGCATTGACCCTCGCCGCCATCCTGGATATTAGCAAATTGAGACCATGAAGAATATAAACGGAATCGTGCTAACGACCCCCAAGCAAGCATAGTAAACACAGGCTCCTACAACTGGTCCGTCCCCACCACCCTCGTAAGTCTCAACATCTCGAGGATATTCCCCTTTTCCTCCCTATTATTTCTCGACTCCGCACTCACTCCCTCCCCGAATCGAATGAAAGCCAAACAACTAAATCCAAACAGGTAAATGGCCCCCTCTACGCCTTCGAAATCCGCGACGACCTTAATACCGACCTAGCAAACTACTCAAATACCTTCTCCATCTCCTCTACCAACACCGTATCTTCCGTCGTCGCGGCCCCCGTTAGCACGATTACCACGGATGGACATGTTACTACTGTTTATGCTGTTGCTACGCAGACGACGAGCGCGACGGGGACAGCGAGTGCGAGTACAACGGGGACGGGGACGGCGAGTGGAAGTAGTGCTACGGCGACAAAGAATGCGGCGGGTGAAGGAATTAAGAAAGTGAAGTTGGGAGGGGTGATGTTGGCGGTTGTGGCGGGGCTTATGGGTGCTTTGTAATGTTGGGTAGCGGTACACATCCGATTGAAAAGGAGAGTAGAGAGAGAGGAAGATGTGAAGGGGGACTGTACATATGACAACGCTTGAAGCTGAGGATCAGCTTGGTGTGCATATATTCTGGGATGGATCCGTCATAGACGACCTGGAATTTCTGGTATAGACGAATACAATAATGTTTAGTCTGGGTCCTTGCGAGCTGCAATGGAAGTGTGTGGTTGTGACCTCCGCTGGACGCGGAGAAGTCTTGACTTGAGAGGCAGGAGCGTTGTTTCTAGCATCTGTTGTAGTATTCAACGAAGCATTGTCCATTTCAGTCTCAGATACTATAGTCTCATTCGTTGCATACCGCAGAGGCGGCAGGAGGGATCAGGAGCTCCTCTGGTGGAGTGGAATCTTTTTCATGTCGACTTATCGAGGGACATTGAGCTATCCTTGAAAGTGAAGATGGTCAATTCTTGTTTGTTGCGCATCGCAGGAGCGGCAGGAGGACTGCATGGCGGGGTCCTTCAGCGAGGTGGAATGTATCATGTCGACTTGTCCATGGACATCAAGTTGCCCTTGAAATGAGGATGATGAATTCTTGTTGCATATCGCACCAGCGGCAGTAGCCTTCCTCCTGTCGGGACTGTAGAGCGGACAGCGGAATGTGGGGGCCCTCCCAAAAGTCTGTAACGTGTCCCTGTGCTTCCGCCGGTTCTCCTCCCGCTGCTGCCGCTCCCTGCGAAGTGCAACAAAACGTCCAACTGTCGAGGGACATTTGGTTTATATATACAGAAGTGGTCGATGTGTAATGAATTCATCCCTTGAGGAAGTCAATATCCAAAATGTCCTTGAGAAGTGCGACGAAGCGTGAACCTGGAACTGGGTCACGTGAGTTTGTGAAGCTTTTTCTCCCTAGGTATGCAAACCAATGACTTGCTTGCAGTTACTATGCAAGTCCCAATTGAAACTTCTGATTCACCTTGCACAGAAACTCTCCAAGTAGAGGGGTGTTCTGGCATACCTGCAAGGCAGATTATGGGCGCTGTTTGAGCATGTTCAATTGGTTAGATTAACTCCGTTCACTCCGCCTCAGGCTCAGCCTCGACCTGACAACTCACTTTACCGTGGGGCCTTGAACCCCATCTAGCTTTAGATATGAAAGGTTTATTCACGCTGAGGAGCCCTATCGGGTCCTTTACCGTCTGTATTAGCTGAGGCGAACATACGAAGAGCCACCGCCAATATGTGGGAAGAAGCAGACTGGGAAGAAGGTCCAGGCTCACAAGCCAAACTCAATAGTAAGAAGGAATTCCAAGCAGCTCTCGAAGCATTAGACTTCATGACGGCGTTCGCCTACAACCAGAATGGTGAGCTTCGCGCCGTCAAGGCTCGGCGTGCAAGACTAGTCGCTCGCATGTATGAGCTCAACCTTGCAGCAAAGTATCTGAACGAGAATATGCTTTCTTTCATGAATCAACAAGCGACAGCGATAGAAGTGGAGGAAATGATAGATTCTCTTCAATCTTTGAACGCCTTTGTCAGAGACTTCATTAATGCCAACCTAGGCAGGTAAGTTGTTGTCATCAAACTCAAGACGTTAATTAGCATGCAGCTAATCCTCTTAATTTAGCATCGGGAAAGTTTCGCCAGATCCTTTTCTACAATCTAATGTATCGAACATGAAGTCAACAACAAGACGAAAGGGCTTCAAACCTTGTCGCAATGGTCTTCCCGCCCCTCTCCTTGGTACCGAAGCAAAGCCCGGGGGTTTAACCAACACTGACAACACCCCGATCAATGAGGTTCCAAAACACCCGTTACTCAGTTCAGGTCTTCGACATCGCATGGTCCTCACACTTCCAACCTCCCCCTCCTCCCCTGTGCCACAGCTAGACCCGATAGCGGAGCAGCAACCTTCCAAGCACCATCCCCCGCCTCTATGGAAACGAGGCTGTGTGCTCATCATCGCCAGTTTCACAACTTTTGTGTTCTTAGGTTGCTTCCTTGGCGTTTACTTCACCACTCAAAAGCAGTTCGGATATAGTATGGGAGATTCGTTCACGCTTGCAGGCTTCGTAATAACTGTTGGCGCCTTCGTCTCAAGTGCCTTCCTGGCATATCACTATCGGCATTGCAAATGCTGGAAGCGATATGAGAAGGGAAAGGGAGTCGAACTTGAGCTTCTTGTGGAAGAAGGGGAATGAAATGGACCGGAAGGAATAGAATACCTTCCCTCATCACTGTCAAAACCGAGCCACTTGCGGATCGAAGGACTTTGCGAGGCACTAGTAGGCTGAGATCTGATGAAGCAATCGAAATGGCTTCAAATTTATTGTTATCTGCAATTCGGTTTTTGCACATCGCAGGGGCGTCAGCAGGAGAACCAATGAGCGGAAGGCAGGCGCCCTATTCATCGTTTACGATGTGCTCTTGTGGCCCCGTCGGTTCCCCCGCTGCTGTCGCCGGCACACTGCAACAAATAGTCCAATGTTCTACTAGAAGTCAAGCATGGCGGGGTGGAGCCACATGCGAAGTGCAACAAAAGACGTCTGTCACTATCACTTTCAATATCCAGAACGTCCAGAATGTCCGACGCACAATCGAAGCAGACTTCAGTGTCTGCTGTGTATCACATATTCCGATATTGCTTCCCTCTCCAGAGAAGGTGGTGCTCATACCACAATCGAAAGTCCCTTGATCTCTATATCATCACGGCTCTATCTGAAATGCCCCTACTCAGCGGATCAGTGTCAGCGTGTTGGACTCTGTTTCTTGCTTTTACAGAACCGCTTGTTCTTGAAAGTCTTGCCAATTTCACCGCCGGCTTGTGTAGGCTGTTTGCACACGGCGGACGGGACAGATGAGATACCATTTATGTGATTAGCATAGAGACTAAGCATGTCTTTAGCTACATGAGCTCTATCCCATCCTTATCGAGAATTGGTGTTTCAGCTGGTCAAGTACATCCGATATGAACGGCTGGGAATACTGAGCCCTGGCCTATGTGAACACCTTTAGCTCGCCTGTGGCTTGCATGCGTCGGATTCTAGTTTTGCTGCGCCTCATCTAGAGAGTTACTGCAAGAAGGAATAACCCTTTGTGACCCGATGCATGCCATGTTCAATAGTTTGGCCACGGTTCAAGCGCAAGACTATTTAGCTTTACGAGCGTACAGCTATTTGTAGAGAAGGCAAAAGAGCCTTGTGCTCGGATGATAGTCAACTTATAGAACTTACGAGTACCTCTCGCTTCCTCTCTTTGTCGTCCCTGATCCTCGTCCACCTTCGCAGCCTCGCATACGAACTCCTACACGACTTTTGGAAACTCCAGATCTCGTTTGTCGAGGACACAACAACCGAGACCAAAGTGCGGAAGATAGCGAGCAAGATGTTGCAAAGAATCAAACAAGATGTCGCCATGTTCCAACAGACACTCACCGAAAACGACGCCGCCATCCGCTCCTCAGAAGTCAACAACGTCCAATATCCAAACTTCAACATCCGCCCTCGGACAATGTGGTAGAGTGGTTGCGTTCTAATCATAGCCATCTTATCTATCTTCTTCTTTCTGAGCTGCTTCCTGGGCGTGCACTTTACCACCGAAAAACAGTTTGCATACGGGCTTAGGAGAGGCTTTTGAACTTGCGGGTTATGTGCTTGCTACTAGGGCATTTGTCTTGAGTCCGTTCGTGGCGTACCATTACCCGAGATGCAAGTACTGGAGTTGAGTCAGGAGAGGGGGAGATGTCGAGCTTCAATTTCTTAGAGGATGATGACTCGAAGAACCCAAACAAAATCCTTTCCTTCATATTTTGCGGGTATCATGTGGCTTTACGTCTTAGCAGCATCCATCAAACTCTTGATCAGGAAGCAACTCCCTACGGCGCAACTATCATACCACCAACCTTCTTATATTCAATGCTTAATTTAATCTGTGTTGAAGCTCGACAATTCATGCTCTTCCACCCCCGGCAAAAATCAGTCGAAAGTCTAAGCTCTAGTAACTGCATTGTCCTGGCCGACATGGAAGATTATTGCTATGAACAGCTCTTGGATGGTCACGCCATCCGGCTTGCTGTGATCCATCCTGGTCAATTCGAGGACAGCTTGGAAGTCAACCACCACACTGCGCCATTCAAAACGGACGATCCCCAACAGTACGAAGCCCTGTCATATTGTTGGGGCTCAGCACAAAGCGCCCAAGCAATTACAATAGCCACACTTGGTACACCCAACAAGGGAATCCTGCGAGTGACCCAGAATCTTGCAATTGCCCTCCAACATCTCCACTTCCAAGAGCAACCGCATACCATGTGGATAGAGGCCATCTGTATCAGCCAGTCCAACAACGTTGAGAAAGGCTATCAAGTAGCCATAATGGGAGATATCTACCGCTTAGCCACAAGCGTAGTGGTCTAGCTTAGGCCGCTGGCCGACAGCAGCGATTGCGCCGTGCAAATCATGAACTTTCTAGGTCGACAAGTCGAGGTTGACTTCGTCTATGTCCGGATGAAATCATCAGCAGACGCCCAGTACTAGGACGTGGCCGATAAGCCAATGAACCTTCGCTTGAGCGCGAGGAATTCTGTGCTGTCTACCACTTGTTTTCAAGATCGTGGTTTGAAAGGCTGTGGGCTAGCCAGGAGATATTTCTAGCTAACCCTTCAGCCTACGCCTTACGTGGACAGAGCTTTATACCATGGTAAAAACTAGCCGATTTTGCCAGAAGTCCGACATCCTATCCGTGAGAATGGAGTTACTTGCGACGATGATCAGATGGTTAAAGCTTACGCCAGGAGGTTCTGTCTTGATATGTTCGAAGACTATATTCCGACTGCGTCTTTACCAACCTTCGCTAGGAGTGTAGAGAGCTTGAGACAGATTCCGAACCGGGTGGTATTTTTGACATCCAGACTAGCAGATTTCTTGATCGGTGCAGGTCCTATCTTCCCGATAAGTAATTTATCATTACCAAGGACGGCAGCAGAGGCCTCGCCCCAGCTTCCGCCAGACTTGGAGATGAAATATACATTCTTCTGGATTGCGATTCGCCAATGCTCTTGCGGCTTGAGATTGAAGGAAGATATCTTGTGGTTGGTGTGTGTTATCTATCTAGCGTGCAGTTTGGGGGGGTCAATACTGGGCAACTTGTCGCAAGGGGTGAGATTGACGAATAGATGGAATGAAGATGGCAGTCAATGGGAGAGAGGCTTCGAAGACAGTTCAGCGGGACAGTTCTTCTACGAAGATAGGAGATTAGAGGCGGTAATTGAAAACTACGACGAGTATTACAGGTACACGTAAGAAGTTCCGACGGCGAGATGGAGTGTCGATCTTGATATTTTGAGAAAGGCAGGGGTGAGTGTTCGAGGTTTTAATCTTGTATAGTTTCAAATGTTCGCCTGCGATTCTGTGAAGCCTTTGCTTAAGCAGAAAGGGAGACACTTACTATGTAACTCAAACCTTTTCTCTTCGGCTCAAGAACCCTAGAAAAGCAACGCTCCGGACTTTTACTCCGGACTCTTAAAAAGGCCAACTACAAAGCTTAAAAATATCCACTTTAAGCCTTTATAAGGGTTTTATAACATTTATAAGGCTTTGAAACTACGTAAAAGGAGTAAATAAGCTTTCGTATGTTTTTATAAGGGTTAAAATTAAGGATTAAAACTACCCGAAGAGATTTTGAATACTTATAAAGGCTCTTGTCTTTTGGAATTCAAGGGTTGAAATTACTCGAGGAGATTCCGAGTACTTGTAGGGGCCTTTGTCTTTTAAAATGCTTTGGGCCGTTCAAAAAAAAAGTTGTTAAACGTGCTTTAAACGTGCTTTTAATTCTATTTTTTTTTGAATATTAACGTTAAAAAGACGAGAATAAGGGGAATTATTTTAAAATCAAAAGTTTGGTTAGGGCAGGTCTTTGCATGCAGGCATAATAGGGGCAGGCAGGCGGGCAGGCAGGCGGGCAGGTAGGGCAGCTCGAAAAGAAGGGCCTTTGTGGAAATGAAAGTGGACTCATTGCGGCTCACTGCGGCTTACTCGAGCTTTAGTACCTTTGGCGCCCATTCCTTGGCAGACCCAGTCGCAAAATGGACAGTCTAATAAAAAGACGTCGTTGGAAGTCTGTACTCTCACCTGTTTTTTTGCATAAAAGTCCGGAGCATGCTTTTGTAGGGGAAGGGGCCACGCCGTAACTCGGGACAAGAAAACGTTCCCAAAACGATTTACAATCAATCACAAATCAAATCGTAATTGGAATCCCCCATCATTCGGGACACATTAAGCCGTGATATGAAACAGAAGATATTTAGAAGTTTGGGTGGGCGCCGCATGAACGCCACTAGCCTGCCTCTAGAGATAGTCACGTGTGCCCAAGAAGTTGGATGAAACGTCGTGATGGGAATGGGAAAATGCACCTGATTCAGGGGAATTTTGAACGTTCTCAGACCTGTTCATAGTCAGAAGAATGTTTTTGTTTGAGGGATGATCGCAATTTCGGGTTGAATTTCTTTCCTGCCACATCACTAACTTCTTCTCTCTTCAAGTACGTGCTGAGCAGTTTCTAGAAAGCTTATAGCATCTTGCACACATCTATTGGGCAGAGTTCCAGCGAAGGTTATCTTCACTTCGTGAAGAGGACTAACAAAGCTTGCAAACAAGCAACTATAGCTGCAATTGCAGAGGTAACAGCAACTCCTAGATCAGCCCTCCTTGTCACAACTCCCACTAGAATTCCAGTCCCCAGACACACAACTATATTCAACAAAGACACGAGCGCCATCATCACCCGGTTGATTCTCAAACTAATCATGAGAACTTCCTTCCTAGCCCGTCCTCCATGACTGCCATCAGAGAAGCGGTCATTCTCTTTGGCGAAATTTAGTGCGCCTGAGAGCAATTCAGGGTCATGGAATGCCGCCGTAAGCTCGGCTTGAAACTTTCTTCTTGTGACAAAGATCTGGGGAGCTCCTGGCTGGGCTTCGAGATCCGTGGAGCTGTTCTATCAGAAGGTTGATTAACTCTCTCTCACGCGCCATGGCAGTTCAGAACCTACTGTTGAGAGGGTTGCAGTTCCAACAACAGGGTTCCAAAGGATAGGAAACTTGTCCCAGAGGGCGTACGGTGTCTTGGATACAATGTCGTGGTATTGTTCTTGAAGTTTCCTCATCACAGTTGGTCCGTCATCCTCGAAGCAAAGCTTCAATCCATTGAGGTAGAGTTTGCCACCGCGTTTCTCCACGACAAGCCGCCAATGAACTTCCCTTCCAAAAGTCAACTGAGAGTTCGTAGTAGCCATATGCACTGCCTCCAAACGATCAAGTGGATCCGCACGCAGCAATGATTTCAAGAACCCAGAAATTTGCTTCCGATGAGATCGGTACGCTCTCCATTTTATACTCAAGTTCTAGGACTCAAGACAGTCGCTGGAAATTGGAGGTCGTTCCATTCTGATATGGGCGACTCGGAGGAACATGTTGATGTGAACATCTCAGAGATCGACTGGCCAAGTCCAGCTGCCGTTCCGCCCATCACATCTATTTCATGACTTCACTTGCGACGAGGCACCTCTTTCTAATTTTCTAGCGTTGCGTCGCTTCCATGATCACAGGGAACAGTTCTGATGGGGGTGGCGGAGCTCAGCCACCGTCGACGACTCGCTCGCCAAATCCCACCCATCGCCAGCCACTTCGACGACCTCTCCACCCATCTGGACTTTTGCTTTTTCTTGCGGTGTCACCTAGATGCAGCCGCACTTTTCGAAGGCAGCCATCCATTTAAGATCGTTCTCTTCTGCTAAGCCAGAATGCGAGTTCTATTGCACTCAGGAGCTCCATTCATTACGACGATCTCCACCTGCTGGGAACCTACATGCGGTCTTATACGTGTAATCCAACCTAGAGACTGCATCGCCTTGCCTACTAATATTAGATAAGCCACATGTCTTCCTCGCTATCGCTATATACCCCGGATATGGATAATAACCTAGTTCTCGACCCTGAACTCCATTTGGACGATCTTTATCAATCCGGACCTGACTCGGGGTACAATTCTCTCGAGTCGGCGGGCA
Source organism: Acephala macrosclerotiorum (assembly GCA_014904845.1). Classification (NCBI taxonomy): domain Eukaryota; kingdom Fungi; phylum Ascomycota; class Leotiomycetes; order Helotiales; family Mollisiaceae; genus Acephala; species Acephala macrosclerotiorum. The sequence goes on from MU119267.1 coordinate 227,689, forward strand.
TGTCGACGTCAGGATCTCATGCGGATTTTGGTCCGGGTGCTGGAGACCAGCAATATCTCGATCGTCAATGGAGTGGAGTTGATTCGGTACCACACACTTGCGAGACTTATAGTCTTAGTTACATTTCCACTCAATCCACACTGTCTGTCACCTTTGCACTTCTAACTTTTCTTACAGGTGCCTCATACAGAAATTCCTCCTCGTACGCTGCTCGATGATTTCAAAATCTCCGATCCTACTTTGCTTCCTTGCCAGCTCGAGGGTCAATTTATGCTTGGCTCTACAACCATGGGTGATATGGGAAACCTCCATACTTACTATGAAGGCCAGCCGCCTCGAAACCATACTGTCTATAATAGCCGGACACACAATTTGATAGGAAATACCCTGGAGCAGCGCTTTTCTCCGAAAGCAGTGGCTTTCGTAAAAACATGGATAGAGCATTCTCCAGGAGTCCCTTCTCCAGCCGATATCGCTTGGCTTGCAGAGGGAACAGGTCAGCAAGTTCAAGATATTGAAGAAATATTCGGACACATTCTACGTGGCAACAGTTTTGCAACCACAAAGCCGCCAAAGAACTCGTCCATCGACTCTCTTGCCAACAGGGCCCAAAATCTGCAGCTTCGCATCAACACTACTTCCTCAGAGACGGAGAGCGAAGACATCTTCAAGAAAGCTGCCGAATGGGTTGCTCAAAATCCGACATCATGTCGATCTCAAAGAGACAGTCGCTCCTCACAAGATTCAACGCGGATCTACAAATGTACAGTGGGCTGTGAACAGTGCTTCCCGCGGCCAGACGTCTGGAAAGAGCACGAAGAAAAAGTGCATCCGCCGAAAGCCTGGCTGTGCAACATTGCCTACACCGTTCAAGAAGGCAAAACCCAGAAATGTGGATACTGTGGACTACAGGATCCCGACATGAACCATTGGGAGGCTTTACACCCGAGACAAATCCCATGTTCCCACAAGCCCTTCGCCCGTGGGACAACCATTTTCCACCCCAGGAAACTTTTCTTGAGCCATCTCAAGAACGTACATCCTGGTGTAACTCATTCCCAATATCTATCCGAGAATTTCTTCGACGTCCAGCCTTCGTTCGACAAGGAATGCCCGATCTGTCATATTCATCAGTTCGAGGACTGGAATGAAAGATCATATCACCTTCGTAGCCATTTTGAGCCTCCCAAGATAGCCACCGCACCTTTGGAGTCGAAACTAATGCTGGGCCTAGCCCGTGCCAAAGATGGTGCAGATGCCAGGCTCTTTGGTGGCAAAGAGATGCCTGTTGTGGCCCGTTACCCCGTTGTTTCAATATCAAGGCATGAAAATCATGGAGTTCACGATCAAAGCAATTTCCCGGATATAAGAAGCGAGGATGAACAAACTAGTTCCACGAAGGTACTCGAGAAAACACTTTCGAAGTCAGCGGTCACCAGCTTGGTCGCGGCACTCCAGCCACCCATAAAGCAGTCTGTCGTGGAAAAGGAGAAAACCTCAACCACGATGGGCTTCATGAATGCAATAAAGTATTACTTTGGCAAGCGGAATCATGTTCCAGCTGTGAAGACAAGCATCGAAGTTGCTCCCAACATTTCAACACCACCTAGCACGGCACATTCCACCAAGTCCGCTATATTAACTGGAGTGAAGGTCATACCTACACCACGGCTCGTCCACCGGCTGATGGATGCGAGAATTCGTACCTACGATATGCGCTACTTCATCCCGCGAGACTCGATATCACGTATTCTCACAAAAAAAGCGGTTCACGGAGAATTGTTCCCGGATTCTGTACCATTGAGATCTTCAGAAGATTTACGAGTAGTTGACGTTATTATCAAGGATTCGCAGAGGCTCTTTGGCATTTTGACAATGCTGGGGCTAAGTCTTGCAATTCGAGAATTTCTAGCCGAGGGAATATCAGATCCTGACCTTCCATTCAAAATTGCAAATCCAATCCCGATCGCTGATCATGGCCAAAAGGAACACTTAACACTACAGACCAATTCTGGACAGACGATTGAGGCTTTCTCGAGGTGGCCCCATAGAGATATCTCGAACTTTCTAAGGGATCAGTGGTGTTTTCTGGCTCCGCAATTCAAGCAAGGGATGCTCCACATGATAATTGATGACAGTGTTGTGCTTCCATACGTGGAATATACTTCAGATGGATCCAAAGAAGGTGGTTTCAGCTCCGTTTGGGGCGTTAGAATCCATGCATCACATCAAGACCACTATGAAGCCACACAAGACGGCACCGCAGTATGTTGACTCACTTTCGTCAAAGCATGTAACAACGAGAGTTAACTGAATTGAACAGCCTCGCATAGCTCTCAAACGACTGCACTCAGCCAATTACGATCGGTTTGAAAGGGAAACGCACATGCTCAAACAACTTGCCCCAAGAAATCATCCTCACCTCATCAAACTCCTTGGGACTTATTACCACCAGCATTCCTACCATTTGATGTTTCCATACGCCCCAGAGAACCTTCGAGGCTATTGGCAGCGTATTGGAAACCCTTGGGAGAAAACCAAAATCATTGAATGGTCTTTTCGTCAGCTGCGGGGCATTGCTTCTGGGCTTGAAACAATCCACGACTTCTCCATTGGAGGCACCTATGAAACCGAGTCCGATACTCTTTCTGTTCCCAGTAGCAACCCAAGATCGCAATGGGGACGGCATGGTGATATCAAACCTGAGAACATACTCTGGTTTGAGAACGACCAAAAGGCTCACGGCTCCAATCATGACCTTGGCCTACTCGTCTTGGGCGATTTTGGGCTAATGGAATTTCATGGTGCTCGAACGAGGTCAAATGTCGATCCAGAAAGCATTGGAGGAACGCCAACCTACGAGCCACCTGAAAAACGATTGCGACTCCCCATTTCACGCGCTTTTGATATGTGGTCGATGGGTTGTATGATGCTCGAATTCATAACTTGGCTTCTGGAGTCGAGCGAGGGTGTTGACAGGTTCTCGGATTTTCGAGCATATATGGTCTACGATGAACTCAGTATCGATCCCTTCTACGAGATCCAGTTCCAAAAAGATGGGCAAATGTACTCATCGGCTGTCGTCAATCCCCGGGTCCTTGAATGGATTGATCGCTTATCCAAACACGATCGATCAACCCAGATGATCCGCGACCTCTTGATCCTTGTTCGAGACCGACTTCTGGTAGTTGATTCCAGAGAACGAATGACTTCACAGGAGCTTGTGCGAGAACTGGATAAAATGCTGGAGTGGGCGAATGACGACACAGAATACATGTCTCGTATTCAGGGTGCTTCCATTTCGAGAAAGAGCGCTTTAAGATACGACTCTTCTACAGAAGACCTACGCCAAGGAGGCGGAGGGAAGCGAGTTAAAATCCTCCTAGAGCCCACTGACAGCGACAACCTCGATGAATTATTAATAATTCCGTAATAGAACACTGAATCAATTATCGGTTATTACGAGATTTTTCAATTGAATTTGAGTTTAATAATTATATTAAATAAAAGTTATTAAAATTTTTTAATTATTTAATAAATAAATACGTTTTATTAATTTTTTTAAATTAATTATTTGTTTCAAAAATTAATATAAACTTTTTTTTTTATAAATACGTAATAAAATCATTTTAATAATAAACAATTTAATTTAAAATTAATTAAAATATTTAAATATAATAATTTCGAAATAATATATAATCGTTTTAATTTTTTTTTTAAAATTTTTTAATTATATTATATTATATTTAAAATTTATTATACATTTTATACGGTCGCTAGTAGCGAATCTTGGCTCAGGTATGGGAGCCTTTTTGGGCCCCTTTGATAGGCGGATGTGTGTGTCCTCCTCTATTGCCAATCCTTTCTTGCGCTTTTTCCATTCTTTCTCTGCTTCGAATCTGTCTCTTCCAGTCTTTCCATGCTCTCTTCCTACGAAAGAGCCATCGTACACTCGCTTTCGGAGGCTGCGTCGTACCGCTGCTTTCTGCTCCAAGGCCGAATGCGCCCTATGCATAAACATGTTGGGATTTCGTCTTGAACAAGTTGAATTGACTACCTAAGAGTATCCCGGGTATCGCATAGCATCATCACAAATATCGCTATGCAAACAAGCTTATCGCCAGCTCCAGCTCCTGCGCATCACAATCAGCCAACAACCTTCTCGGCAATACATCAACCCATTCCCCTCTGGTAGTCTTCAAATTAAAGATACTCCTACCCCAGCGCTCTCCCCGCAAGATCAGGCTCCTCCCCTAAAAAGTCAACAGGATATTTCTACCAAATTCCCCGTTTCATCCATAACTTAAATTTCTGCCCGCCGCCATCTCTTCACACTGCTATACCAGCTCACCGGCTATTTAGCACTCTTCGCTCTAAACTTGGGTCTAGTCTAACATAAAAACAAAATACCAATACAACCCCTCGCAGCCTCGCATAAGGCAATCCTCCCCTTGCGATGCTGTCCTAGCATCAGACCTTTAAATGAAAGCCAGGATTCGAGGAACCCGATGCAAAGCCAGATGAGACACTACCCAACAGGACCTAAGACGCATATAAGAGCGATGTCGCGGACCTTAGAGTCTCTATATCCATCGTCAAAGGATCCTTTATTGACGAAATTATTCCCGTTACTACTCTCCGAATTATCGTAGACGAAGGTGGTCGTGCATTGAGCAGCTGCTTCGCAGTCGTGAGCTCACAATAGCTTGTAGGGGTGTAATAGTATGAGAGGCCGTTTGGTTTGTTTTCTAATGATGCGGATGCGGGGTCTTCTGCTAAGACGCCCGTAGGGTTTAGGACGGCAATGATTTCGGTGGTGGCTGTTGGGTTGTAGTGTAGGTAGATACGGATCGTTGCTGATGTTCAGGCGGTGGCTGGGGAGATCCATCTTTGGAAGTATCCTTTGCGTCTCCTTGAATTCCAGGCTTCTCTGCTGAATCGGCAGAGCTGCCCACGGAAGATCGTCTCTTATACTGAAACCCCTTCACGATATCTGTTAATAGACGTTCGAGCTCTAGGCTATTCGGCCAATTCTCCGCATCTAGGAAGTTAGTGCCCACCCTTCCCATAAGTTTAGCAGAGACTTTAGGCCGGACGCAAAGATAATACAAACAAGCAGCATGGACGCACTTCTCATTAATCCCGCTGCCAGTATACCAGAATAAGCGTTCCAGAACGAGCAAGACGTCAAGACAGGCCATGGTCAGTCCAAGACCAAGTTTTTGGGCGTTGGCCACTCCAGCGACGGCAATTACCCCAACCCAGAGCACGGTGCGCGCGAAAACACCAACTGGTCCTAGCAAAAGGGGACATCACACCATATACGGCACCTGTTGCAACCCCGCCCGCAACCCCGCCAAGAATCCAGGAGGACATCGAGTCAGGAGGAGTTGGCGGCCACAGTTCGGTCCCAATCACCAACACGTAGGCGTCGGGATTGAAATCTTTGTAATGAAATATGCTTGCTGTTGTCTGAATTACCGACGTAACAAGTTTCTCTATCTTGTTATTTGAGTTGAAAAGGCTGATCCTAGGCCTAGTTTCGAGGAGCATGGAAACCAATTTTGAGATTGAGGTTTTAAGCTTTCGGTCCGCGAATACGTCTTGGGCATGTGCATGGACTTGAGCCATCCGGTCGCTGGTCTTACCTCTTCCCCGTCGAATTTGATTGGAACAGTGATTAATGGATCTCCCCATGTATAAGATAAGGCATGGTATTCTGGATAATCAAACAGCAAGTGGTGCTCTATCGAAAATGTCAAACTGGTTGGGTCTGATGGGTCCGGGATAGGGCGAAGAAGGCGATTCTCCTTCCTGGAGTAGTGCAGTGGTTGATAGAACATCATTGACGGATGCAACTCGAGATGAAGCCGTGGAGATACAAATGGTATTAGTTATAGTTCAAGGGTGTTGTAGAGCAGAGGGGTACCCCTGCAACAAGGCTAAGATTCTAGTGACTCGTTTCTGTTAGACTTTCGAGTGGTTTTAGTGCTGAGTAAGCACTGCAATGGATATAATGTCCCCGCACCTAGCTAGATCTTACCACTTCAATCAATCAATCAGATTATTAAGTCTATCGAATATATTATTTAAATTAACAGGTTATAAGCCCGAAAAGTGCTCATTGAAATCGTCGTATTTTTTTACTTTAAAATATTAATTCTATTCGTTATAGCGATTTTAGTAGTTTTAATCGATATTATAATATTTATTTTTACAGTATTTTATTACGTTTACAAATAAAGTAAAATTGAAATTTTTATAAAAAATAATTATTTTCGATTTAAAAACTTTTATTTAGTCGTTTTTATTAGTATTTATATTATTAAATTAATTAATAGTAAAAAATCGAAATTAGTTTTTTTTACGTTAATCGATCGAATTACGATTTAAAAAAAAAAAAACTATTAAAATTATTTAAATTATTTTAAATAGTATAAACGATAAATTATAAAATAAAAATTTTTTATTAATTTTTTTCGAAAATATTAAAAGAATTTAAAACGAATTTAAAAAATATAATAAAATCGTTAATTTTATTTAAATATTTATTTAACGAACGAATTTTAAATAAAAAAAATTCGAAATTTTTAAAGGAATTAGAAAATTCGTAAATCGTTTCGAGTTTTATAAATTTTAATTTGTAACAATCGAAAAATTAATTATCGATAATAAAATTTTAAATCGAATTATAGTAATTATTTTTAAAAATAGTAATTATAAAAATACGAAATATTATATTTTTCGTTTATTAAAAATCGAACGTATATTCGATAAAACGATTATTATACTATAAATTTATAATAAAAAAAAGATTTTAATAATTACAAATTATACTCGTAAAAAAAAATAATAACGTAATCGTAAATAATTTCATAGTAATAAATAAATAAAAAATAAAAAATAAAAAACTAATTATAATAATCGTAATAATAATAATAATAATAAATACTATAAAAAAAAAAAATAATCGTAAAAAATTTAAAAAATATTAAAACGATAATAATAATAATAATAATAATAATAAAAAACTCGTTAATTATAATAAATATAATTTAAATTAATATAATTAGTATATACGCTATAAATATTATAAAATTAAATATAAAATAAAACGAAAAAATAAAAAAATTAATAAAAAATAAAAATAATTTTTTTTAAATAAATAAAAATTGTAATAATTAAATTTATTATTAAAGTAATTATAGTAATTATAAATAAAATATAATAAATTTTTTTTTTTTATTTATTTTATTATATTTATAGTATTTTTATTAGTAATAATAATATTTATTCGATTATTATTTAAAAATAAAATTAAAAAATATATTGAACGTTTATATAAAAATTTTATTTATTATTTTCAATAAATAAAAATTTATATTAATAAAAGACAATTTTTATTTTTATTATTTTTATTATTTCGAATATTAATCGAACGAGTTTAAATTTTAATATCTCAAAATATTTTAATAATATATAATTTAATTTTATATATTTAAAACGTTAATAAATATTAAATTAAATTATTATAATAAATAATAGTATCGTAAACGCAATTAAATATTAAAACTAAATTTAAATAATTTTTTAAAAAAATTTAATATATATTAAATTTTAAAATAATAAAATTAATTTTTATTTTATAATTTATAAAAAATAAAATAACGATTATATTTAAAAGAAAATAAACAATTAGTATTATAAATAATATTTATAATTTTTTTATATTGAATTAATACTAAAATATTAATAATATTATTATATATTTAACGAATATTACTTTGAATATATCGACGAAAACTCGATTATTAATCGAGTTTTTCGAAATAATAAATTCTAAAGAAATTTTATAAGAGTTTATATATCGACGTTTTAATTATATTAATTATAATATACTTCGAAAATTGATCAATATTATAAATATAAAAATATCGAAATTTAAATTATATATTAAATATAAAATATATAAAATTTATATAACAAATAAAATAAAAAAAACTTTTAAAAAAAAAATAAATAATAAAATTATTAAAAAGAAAAAAAAATTATATAATAATATTTCTAGTAAATTATTTAAATTTTATAAAAAAAATTAATATTTTTTTATAATTACAAACGATATAACGAAGTACTTTTAAATTAAATTTTTAAAAAATAAAAATATAAAAAAAATCTAATTTTATATTTATAAAATCTATAAAATTATTAAAAAAAATATAAAAAAAAATATTATTTATTTTAAATATAATAATAAATCGAACGAGTTCAAAGAAATTTTTTAAAAATAATTTAAAATATTATTTAGTTTTTTTTAAATATAAACTTTGTTTATTAAATAAACATTTATTAAATAATATTATTAAACGAATAATATAAATAATAAATAATACTATTAAATTTATAATTTACGAGATTAAATTTCTATTGATTTTTTAGAATTATATCGTAAAATATACAATTTAAATTAAAAATAAAATATTAATAAACGCATTTTTATAATTAATCTCGAAATTTGAATTAAAAAACTAAAAAATATATATTTTATTTAAAACTTATATTAGAAAAAAACTCGATTTTTTAATATTACAAATTTTTTTAATTATTTTTAAATATTAAATTAATATTAAAAAATTTAAAAACTAATTAAATAAATAAACTTTTAAAATTAAAAAAAAAAAATATTTTTATAAATATTATTAAAAATAATATTTATAAATTATTAAATTACAAAATATTAAAAAAAAATCTTTTTAATTAATATTAAATTTTATAAATACAAATTTTTAAAAAATTTTATTTTTTAAAAATTTAAATATATTATAATAAATTTATTTATTATTAATAATATAATATACAATTATATTATTATTAACGTTTTAATTAATTATTTTTTTAATAATAAAATAATTAATAGTATTAAAATATATATTAATAACAATAATAATATTAAAATAAGTATTTACGAAATTAAAATTAAAATAAATTTAAAATTAGTAATCGAATAAAACTTTAATATTTAAAGTTTTAATTAAATTTAAAAATAATATTTACTTTAAATATTAAAAATTAACGATCGAACGATTAAAAAAACTAAAAAATTTTATAATTTTTTTATTAAAACGAAAAAAATAATAAATAATAAAATAAATAATAAAAAAATATTTTTTTTTTAAACGATAAAACAATTAATAAAAACTTTAAATACTATTTATTTAAACGAATTTTTTTTTTTTTTAAATATATTTAACGTTTTATTCCAATTTTTAATCGTTAATAAAACTTTAAAAAAAACGTTTTTAATTAAATAAAAATAATCGTTATTAAACTCGAAATTTTTCAAAAAACAAATATTTATAAAATTATTATTAGAGAAATTATTAAATAGTAAAAAAAGTATTTTAAATATATAAATATTAAAAAAAAAATTTAATACTTATAATAAATTAATTCAACGTAAAATTAAAATTATTATTAGAAAATTCAAATAAATTTACAATATTAATTATTTTAAAACGTTTATTTTTATTATAAAATATATAATTTTACGAATATTTTTAATACTTATTATAAAATATAATTTAAAAATAAATTATATTAATATAAATTTAACGTTTTTAAATTTTTTTATAAATTTTATTTTAAATTTAAAAATAAAAATATTTATTTTTTATTTAAAAAATTATTTTATGAATTTAAATAAATTTTTCGAATATAATTCGATAAAATTAAATAATATTTCAAAAAATTAAAATTTATAATATTTAAAATTAATTTCAATTTTTTTATTTGTCGATAATATACTAATTATTAAAAATAAAATAAATATAAATACTATTAAAATCAAAATTAAAAAGCGTTAAAAAAATTTTAATTTTAATTTTATTATTATTTTTATAAAATTTTAAATCGAAAAAAATCGCGAAATTTATATTTTTACAATTTATTAAAAAATGTATATAAATAAATTATTATTACGATTCGATTTCGAATACTCGAATTAAACGAATTTATTATTTTTATAAAATATAATTTTACGAAAAAAAAAAAATTTAATTAAATAAAAACGATTTTTATTTTTGTAAACAAATTATTAATATTATAATTTATTTAATTAATTGTACGAGATTAAATATTAATTATTATATTAATCAATTTATTAAATTTATATTTAACGCGTATTTCGAATATTTACGTTTTACGAAATAATTTTTTCAATATTTTAATAAAACGAAAATAATAAAAATTATTTATAAAAAAACGTCAATTAAAAATTATAATATATTTTTCGATTTTACGTAAAAAAATCGAAAACGATTATAAATCGATTTTAAAATAAATAATAATATTAAAAAATAAAATAATTTTATAAATAATATAAAAATAACGAAATATAATATAAAATTCAATAAAAATAAAAATTATAATAGCGAATAAAATCGCAAAAAAAAAATTTAATTAAAAAAATTATAATCGAAAATTATTAAAAAAAATTTTAAAATTTTTTTTATTTTATATTACGACAATTTTTTTACGATCGATTTTAATATAAATACGAAATTCTCGAACAAATTTAAATATATTAAAATTCGATATTTTTATATAAAAAACGATATAATTATTAAAAATAAATTAAAAATAAAATTAATTTCAAAAAACGATTAAATCGCAAATATTTTTACGAAATAATTATTTTATAAAATTATAATAAATTTAAATAAAAACTAGTTTAATATAAAAAAAACTATAATATTATTTACGAATTTCAAAAATTAAAATAATAATATTAAAAAAATGAATTAAAATAAAACGAAATTTTTTTTAAACAAATTTAAAACATTTTTTAATTATAAAATAAAAATTAAAAATATTTTATTTAAAATCGAACTTTTACAAAGAAAATAAACTCTTTTTAGCTTTTTATAAACTCTTTTACGAAGTAGTTAAAATTAGTACTACAAAGTTTAATAAAACTTTTTACGACGATTCGACGTTATAATTAATAAAAAATAAAAAACGATAAATTATAATAATAATTAATACGATGATTACGTGAAAACATTAATTATTTATATTACTTTGGACATTGGAATAAATATATCTCTATAGTGCTCCCAGCAAAGGGCGTGTTAGACTTTCGAGTGGTTTTAGTGCTGAGTAAGCACTACAATAGATATAATGTCCCCGCACCTAACTAGATCTTACCACCTTAATCAATCAACCAGATCATCAAGTCCATCGAATATATCACCCAAATTGACAGTTTCAGCCATCTATATGAATCGCCCAGGTTATGCTAGAGATTGTCCTACCACCATTTTGTTTAGGTGAGGCGCCGTCCACAGGGCATGGAGCTTGGACTCGTAGATGATTCCACTTATTCCAAGGCGGTTTGCCGGCCACGATATTAGCTAGGTCTTTCCGTATGGCTAGCAACCATTTTGTAGATTGCTGAACACTTCTTAGTTGCCTTATCGGCACCGAACGGGAAGAGATTTCTTACTTGACTGATATTCGGCTCTTTTTCTACCACCTGAAGAAGAAAAAGTGGTAGTGACAGCCGCACTAACACCGTCAACCTATTCAAGGTGTGACTTTCGGAGATACAGTCACGTGAATGTGACCGGATGTCAGAATGGGAGTCGGGAAAAACAATGTCCTTAACGGAAAATTCATATGCCCGCGGAACTCGCGGATAGAGAGTAATACCTTGTTCCTGCTGCTTGCGTGGGCTTCGAATCGAAAGGGAACCTCTGGCTTCGGGACCACATCAGAGTGGAGAAGCCAGCTCCTCGCTTCAGATCTTCGCATCAGACCACGAAAAAGACAATTGATGAACAAAGTTGAAGACTCCCTTCTCTGAGTAGATATTCCTCTAAATTGTCTCTCGTTTTGACCCAACAAGGGTGGTGGGAGCCGCCATTTGTCAGGCTCGCTAATCACAGTGGATTCGCTTGCCGGTTTCAGGAGCCGAACTCCGCATACGGAGTTAAATTTGCAAGCGGCGTCGTACTCTGTAACTCTTCGGTCCCGAGGAGATGTATATTAACTTCATTTCATCTTCGTCCTGGATATTTTTCTAAATTTTTACAACTTCCATCTTCATATCTTGATCCAAAATGACAGTCCTCAGGAATATCGTCGTTGTTGGTGGCAGCTATGTCGGTTAGTCCACTTTCCTTCTGCCTCAATAATGCAGTGTTTTAGCTAACCAAATCTAAGCGTTAACGCGGCTCAGCAACTCGCAACGAGCCTCGCTGGCCATTTTCGAGTCCTTTTGATCGAGAAGCATTCTCATTTCCAGCATCTATTCGCCTTCCCAAGATTCGCGGTCGCCACTGGAGTGGACACCAGAAAAGCCTTCATTCCTTTCGTTCCTGGGACATTTGCTGCTTGTCCACCTGGTTCAGGTAGCTTTGTGCAGGCTGAGGTCACTGGAATTACCAAGGAAGCCGTTCAGCTTGACAGGAAGGTCACGATCGATGGACAGCAAGTGAATAGTGTTCCGTACTCGTACCTTGTTGGTATCTCTCTCAAAGAGACATTCGTTGGCTAAGTTCTTCCAGGTGATAGCAACCGGCACAAAACTTACCCCACCGTCCACCATTCCTGTGGAGGGGAAGATGAATGGGGTGGACTATTTGCAAAAGCATGCACAGAAAGTCATCAGCAGCTCATCAATAGTCCTTATTGGCGGAGGAGCGGTCGGCGTCCAAATGGCCACAGATATTAAGGAGCTCTACCCAGAGAAGTCTGTCACTCTTGTTCATTCTCGGAAGAACGTCATGAACAAGTTCGATCCAAGACTCCACAATATTATTGCCGCAAGATGTAAGGAGCTTGGTATTCAGCTGAGAGTAGGCTCAAGAGTGAAACTTCCACCAGGAGGCTATCCGACGGACGGAAGCAAGTTCGATGTTGAGTTGGAGGATGGTTCGAAGATTCCTGCGGACTTTGCTATAATTGCTACTGGACAAACTCCGAATTCAGGTGTACTGAGAGAGCTTTCACTAGAGTCTATCGGGGAAGATAGCTTTATCAAGGTGTCGAAAACACTACAGATCGTTGATGAGAGATACCCAAATGTCTTTGCAATTGGAGATGTTGCAGCGACTGGCGCCCACAAAGCAGCTAGACCGTAAGTCAGGGGGTCCACGCTACTAGATTATGTGCCGGCACTAACATTTCGCTAGAGCTGCGAGACAGGCGGCTCTCGTCATTCAGAACGTTCAGCATCTTCTGAACAACGAACCACTTGAAGAGTATGAGATAGTAGACCCACCAGCGATTCACATGACTCTTGGGATTGTAAGTTCTCTTTTCCCATCTGCGTCTGGATGGCTTCTGCGTGATTGATGCTAACACTATTGCGACCTGCAGACCAAGAATGTTGTATTTGCCAATCCCAGATTGGGGTCATCTGAGCCCGTGATAAAGCATAGAGACGACGGGTAAGCACATGCCAATAGTTCCACGGTACCAAATATACCTGCTGACACTGTGGCCCTGTTATTAGATCACTCGATATGAATATTGATGGTGTTTGGGAACGTAGGGGTGGCGGCGCTAATCCACTTTTGTGATCATAGGCTCTCGATTGTTTGTACACTACAAAATATAGACTAGACGATGTCGGTATCGAATAGAACTCCCCTACCTCCTATTTATTTTGGGTATATGAATAGAACTAATTGCGGCTGTCCATCACCTTTTGTGAATAAGCTCCCGGTATTATATATATCTTTGTCCTGTTTACTAATTTCTGCAGATAGGCAAAGTTAATCAGTCCACTCTTTCGAGACGAGGTTGTTATTGGCGGCAAGACTTTGAAGAGAGTCATCGACCCGAAATTTCGAGAGTCTTGAATTTTAGTAACATCGATCTAAAGCTGCTAGCTGTCTATAAAAGACTAAACTGTTTCAGTCCGAATACTACAATCTCTATCCTCCTTCAAAATAGAACACAACACGGATATTTGGATAATCTTCAAAGCACACACATTTACACACAGGACTTTAACAAGACACATTATTCTAACTACAAGCAACACAAAGTTGTACAGAAACGCAGACTCGAGTGTTGCTATTACTATGGATTAAATTATCTGCGATACGGACTGGAACAGTATCGCGCTCAACCTTTTGTCTTATCAAGTCACCGTCGAACAAGTTATGGCTTCTTTGGATGTTCAATGCCTGTCCGGCTTCTGATGTGGAGAAATGGAGACTGTTTTGAAGCTCTTTGACGACAATGTAATATATTTAGCATAGGTTTTGGGAGAATATGGGGGTGTTTGGCAGGACATTGGGAATTGAGAACCTCAGTAAAGACAGAGCACTCCAGCTTTCCTCGTTCGGATGCCGACTGTAACTCCTTCCCCGGACCTCTGGGAGACTCTACCATAATGAAATGTTAATGAGCGTGGCTTTTGCGAATCAATGAATAACTATGTTGTCTTTGTGAATTTGTGCGAATTGTGCTTGCAATATTGAACTCAAGGAGGGTTGCCAGGGTGTCAAATGTCTCTCCCTGAGACTTCTAAGCGAGACCCCTATGTTAGCGAGTTCGTACAGCGTTTCGACCCGATCTCAAGCTGACTTTTTACTGACAATTCTATCACACCACGCATATTTTAATCACCTCAACATTCACAGTCGGGTTCGAGTCAGTAATCTCGATTCGTGACCAGATTATCCGCAGTGATAGGTCGGGCCGAGGCTGGCGTCGCAGTGGAGCCGAAAAAGCGGAAAACCCTGGTCAGGATTCTCATGCACGGAAGGAGTCGAGACCATACAGATAATAGCTGCTGGCTCATGAGTGCTTCTGAATAGTCTTACTTCGTAGAACTTTATCTAGATCTGGGAGAGCATGCATCCATCACGGCAGGATCGCGGCTCCGTGCAGAGAATGGGCTGCACAATAATACATGAGGTGATGCAGCCCAAAAATTCCCAGAGCGGCATATCACTGCGGGAATGACACCATATTGCGAGGGGCAAAGTTTAAGGGCCTCGAGCTGGAGTCTTTAAAGAAGTGTTAGCTACGTCTCAGCCCCATATCTTCTCCTCTAGAACCCATGCAAAATAAAATGGCATCTTCCTCACTTTCCGCGATGTTGGCACAAATTACTACAGCTGGGAAGGCATATGAAAAGAATGGAACTGGGTCACGGGAGTCACATATTGAGCTCAGTCGCGCACTCGTAGCAGCACTGGAGATTCCCAGTGAGTTTATTCAACGAAGCTTCTGGGCAGAGGTGAGCTCAATAGAATGTCCCAGAGTTCTTGAAACACCATCGTTGACTCCGATAGCCTATCTTATCTGCACATTGCCGACTCGCTGTCGATGTCAAGCTTTTCCAACACCTGAGAGATGCGGGTGATACAGGTCTCAGCCCCGACATCTTATCCGAGAGAATTGGAGTGGATATTCTCCTTTTGCGAAGAGTTATGAGACATTTAGCAGCCATGCATCTGATGACATATCACGATGGATCTTTCCATGCTACCATCCTAAGCAACGGTCTTGCAGACCAGAACTATCAAGAAAGCATTTCATTCTGCTACGATGCATCAAGGCCCTCATTCAACGGTTTCCCGAAATATTTCAAAAAATCAGGGTACAGGCAACCGACATCGCTCACCGATGGACCATTTCAAGACGCCCACAAAACGCAACTTCCTTTCTTCGACTGGCTTGTCGCTACTCCACCACATCTCTCACATTTCGACTCCTTAATATCAGCTTATCGTGCCGGCAAGGCAAATTGGTACGATCCTGGCTTCTATCCAGTTTCTGAACGTCTGATGAAGTTTTTGATGGGAGTGTCAGCGACATCCTCCTTGTGGATGCTGGTAGAGGTTGAGGCCACGATCTCGTCGAATTCGCGTCCCAGCATACATCTCGTCCTGCAGGTCCGTGGGCCGATCATCGCTAGTGTGGTCGAAAGTACTGATCAAGTTCGACCTTACGAAGCACAAGCTCACGATTTCTTCACACCACAGCCTGTCAAATTTGCTCGCGCATGCTCGTTGCACTCGATTCAGCATGACTGGGGTGACGACGACGGTGTTAGAATCTTGGACAACCTGAAGTCAGCATTAAAACCGGCTACTCGAGAATTCTTCTCAATGAGATTGTGTTGTCAGACGAGAATCCGACACTTGCTGCTACCTCAATAGACATGATGATGCTCGCCCACTTTGCTGTGCGGGAGAGAAGTGAGGCAGACTGGAGAGCTATCCTTGAGAGAGCGGGCTTGAAGGTTTGCAACATTTATACCTATCCAGGAGTTGCTGGGAGACTGGTTGAGGCTGAGCTAGCTGGATGAGTCTCAATTTGCCAAGGAAACTCGTATATAGGTCATCATGCCACAGGCTAACAGTATTTTACGAGACCACGTGTTATTATACTTCGAATCACTACGACGCCTTCTGAACGCAAATTGTCTCATAAGCTACCTACTGTTGCCGAAGCCAGCGATCTCGTCGAAGCTCCTTCCTAAGCCCACTGAAAGAAAGTCTGTAATGATATGAAACTCGCGGACATACTTCGAAACGCATATCAGATTAAAGATAATTGAGTATTCTTTCAGCTGCCATATTACCTTGATATGAGGGACTAGACGGGGAAAAGCTTCGTCTCTTCAAGTGAAAAGGTAGTCCCACGGCGGAGACTTGTAATACCTACACTCCCAACACAGTTTGTAGCATGGCTATGCCATGGTCACAAGAAATCTTCCAAAGGCCTCCCAACAGAAGGTTTCAACACTCCCTTTGATTTTGATGAGATATAATTCCATCGTAGATGGCAGACGAGATCGTGAGAGCAATCAAATGGAGGTGCAGCTTTCATGTGACCAATTTACTTCACTTTCCTTTGTCAATCTTGATAATATATTTGATAATCTTAATAAGCTGGTTGATTGATTAAAGTAATAAGATCTAGGTGTGGGGATATTAATATCTATTGTAATATTTATTTAATATTAAAATTATTTAAAAGTTTAATACGTTTTTTATTAATTATATATTAATAAACTTTTTTTTTTTTATAATTTATTAATAAAACATATAATATAAATATTATTTTTATAATAAAAGAATTAAAATAAAATTAAAAATAAAATTATTAATTTAAATTATTAATTAAATAAAATAAAATAAAATAAAATAAAATAAAATAAAATAAAATAAAATAAAATAAAATAAAATAAAA
>MU119268.1:0-50982 GCA_014904845.1 Acephala macrosclerotiorum
TTTATAATAATAATATATATTTTATATAAAATTAATTTTATAATTTATATTTATTATATTTTATATATATAATTTTTAATTTTAATATAATTTAATATTATATTTATATTAATAAATTTTTATTATATTAATTATAATATTAAAATTATAATATTTTTTTATTAAATTAATATTTATTTTTTTTAATAAATTTTTAATTTTTTAATTAATTTTTTTAAATTTAAAATAAAAATTTTAATATTTTATTTTTTAAAATTATTTTTTAAAATTTTTTATAATATATTTTTTTTTTTTATTAAATTAAATTTATTTTAAAATTATAAAATTTAAAAAATATTAATAATATTTTTATATATAATTATAAAATTAATTTTATAAATTCGAAATAACGTTTTATAAAATATAATTATTAATTATAAATTCAACGATTATAAAAATAAATATGATTTAATATAAAAACGTATTAATTTTTTTTATAATTTAATTTTTATTATTTTATAATTAATTAAATAATTATTAATTAATATTAATTTATTAAAAAATATTTATTTAAATAAAAAAAATAAAAAAACGTATATAAAATTTTTAATTTTTAATATACGTAAAAATATTTTATTTTTTAAAAATTATATAAAAATTAAAAAATATAATTTTAATATAATTTAATATTATACGTAATTATTATATTTTTATTATAATATTATTTTTAAAATTATACGTTATATAAATATAATAATATATAATAATTATTTATAATATAATTTTAAATTAAATATATTAAAAAATATTAATTTTTAATCTTATAAAATAATATAAAATTAATTATTAAATATCGCGATAATATTAAAAAATTATAAAAAATTAAAAACGACGAAAATTAAAATAAATAAAATAAAAAATAATATTAATAAAAAATAAAAAATTAAAAAAAAAAAATAATTTTAAATTAAATATAATAAATATTTAAAATTTTTAACTAAAAAAAAAGAGGCCTAAAAAGGTCTCTTATTAAAAGTTAATAATTTTTAATAAGCGTTTAAATAAAGTAAGCAGGTCGGAGTAAACCTGAGTCGAAGCTAAGCCGGCCCTAAGCCGAGCCTGAGCAAGGGCAGCGCTGCTCACGTGAGACATCTGGGTTGGGAAATGCGAACATTCCCGTCCTGTAACAGTTAATCCCACATCGGAATGCTGACATGAGTATTTTCCATTTCCATCTTTAGACCTAAGCTGCTGTTGCTTTAGCCTGAGTCGCGGGTGAGCATTCCTGAGCACGGCTGCAGAACAAGTGAGCCCAAGGAGGCGATCTATTTAGAGTCCTCTGCTACAACTGCCATTAGCTAAAATTAGAATAAACTCAAAGGGGGGCCCTTTCGGGGCTTGTGAGGTAACCTGTGCTTGATAATGCTGGCGTCGAGAAGAGGTCAAAAGTTCGGGTTCCTTAACCTTGGCGCGTACAATAATGAACACTGGTGCTGGGTAGGGCCCGCAGTCAGAGTCAGCCTAAGCAGAGGGTCGGATTTTGGGTCCCTATTGAACCCCGCCCCAGTACACTTTTCGGCCTCACAATGAAAAGGAAGGCAGACTCTGAGCAGGACAAGAGGGTCTGTTCTGTGAAGTCGACAAACATGGATTCTTTCGTTTACAACAAATTACAAACACACCGTCCTCAGATTCGCCTTCTCCTCCTGCTTCCTGGTCTTGAGCACGAGAAACTTTCTTTAGCCTGATCATGGTCTTCCTCGATAATGCGCCCCAATATGAGGCTCCCTCTTATACCTGGGGTGATCTAAATGTTAAGGTCCCTATTTTATATGCATCATGGCCAAGATTTCCTAGTCGAGGCGAATGTAAAAGCTGTGCCTTGGCATTTACGCCTGGCAACCCGAGTCCGAAAGCACTGGGTTGATGCTATTTGCATCTATCTGGATCGACACCAAAAGAAATACCCCGGAAAATTGAGGCTAGGACTTTTTTTCTTTTCTAAGGGGTTTCGTTTTGCGATAATCGCGTCGTCGCTTTTATCAATCTAGCTTTTGCGTCGCATAGCCCGTCTAATAGAATTTATAATAAAATTTGTCTAGTTTATTAATAAAGTCTTATATCACGATATCGCGGTAATACAGTCACGTGCATAGTCAGGCTCTCCTCTCCGCACTCCAAAAATTCTCTGGGCTTCCAGCTTTTGGCTTTTGCTTATGCCGCATCTGGGCTAGTTTCTACGGCACGCTGTGGAAGATACCTCGTAGTTACGGTGGCTTTGTACAGCCACGTGCACCTGCCTGAACACAAGCCCACCTAGCCGTTTTGCCATTATTTTACCCGCCAACGCCTCTTCTCTAGATCCTTTCCCACTACTCTGTGATTGAACACTGTACAAACGAGCCATCACACTCTAATGGCGGAAGCCGAGAGCTATCGCCGTCATTGGCCTTGTCGCTAGCATAGTTCAGGGTCTTGCATCGTCTCGAAGAGTTTCAAGCTAGTCTCGGGGAGATCACTAGGTCCTTCCGGCACATTAAAATAGAGCTACCAGTGTTACAAGACACACTCCAGCAGACGAGAGGAGCGATAAAGGTCGGCTCAGTTAGGAATGAAACGAAAAAGGCTTTTGTCCGTCGATTTTACGGGCAGCAGGTATTTACAATACGTACCCTGAGTCAGCATAGCACTAACGTAGGGGTACGTGTCACGTACCTTCAATTTGAGTCAATCGGAGTGCGAGGATTCAAGTTTAGCGAGTGCATATGCACTGAGCTAGTAGAAAAGGGTGCGTCTCTGCAGTGGTTGCTCAAAAATGGCAAGCCTTGATAGCATCCTCATTTGCTGCAAGCCAAAGACTTGGCAGTCTTTTCATACCTATGAATTGGCACCACAACCTATTATAATACAGCCAATTGATAACAGCCGAGAATGTAATTGGCAAAGTTCTTTTTAAGTCAGACATTGAGACTAGGCGGCGTTGGTTTGCTGTTGACTTTATGATTATAGTTATCTCATGATCAATTCCTCCTTTCTTTTATATTTCACAGCCTTTCCTGCATACCAGATGTGGTGTTGTGTTTTTATCATTTCAACATCTCAAATGACGATACTCAACTTTCATCCCTTTTTCTTTCTTGTGGTCACTATTCTTACCGCTATTGTGCGGTGTGATGATAGTACTGTAAGCCTTTGTACTATTGGGTCGAGTTTTGGAAATCTTCGCGCCTGTGCACGCGGCTGCATTGAAAATGGCTCTGGTGCATATAATCAATGCTATGAACTTGGGTATATCCTTAGTTGCGTAGGCAATTCAGGGCTTTTAAATTCTTGTTTCTGTCGGAGCGACCTCATGCCAACAGCAGAAGCTTACATTTCAAGCTGTGTCATCGCTTCATGTGCAAGCAACACTATTGATGTCGCGAGCGCTCTCAACCTGTACACAGAATACTGCTCTAGCACCGGTATAGCACCGTCGCCCATAGTGCTTGCAACAACAACAACAATAAATGCAGGCTCTACTTCTACATCGAACGGTCCGCCTGTTATTATCCAAACTGCTACAGTCACGGCAAATTCGGCTGCCGGGTCCAGGTCGACGACCGCGATGAATTCCACTTCAGGTGAGTATCGCTTTCTCTTATTCTGCGCAACGGTACCGGTAAGAAAATTGCTTCTCAAAAGTTTTGGTGCTCTCTAATATAAAATTCTACTTAGATGCTCGCGCTTGGGCTACTACTACTCCTACAATAAATTCACCTATTACTTCTCATCTTTCGAGTTCAAGTGAGTCCCCTTTAATGTCCGATGACAAGTCTCCACTAAACATGGATTTCTAGCTACAACGGAAGTAGTAACACTCGGGAATGGCAATTCAAAAAGTGGATTAAGTGTAGCAGACAAGATCGCACTAGGTTGTGGAATAAGCATACCGATGGCTACACTACTAGTAACCATATATCTATGCTTAATTGGCCGTCCGCAGTGAGGATCGCAAGGGAGATTTATGGGGGTTGGGTTACGTGCACGTATTAAATGCAAAAGCAAGATTTTCTACTAAATTTTGACCAAGGTTAAACCTTGGGTTTGTGGTTGATTAGTCGAAAAAACATTCAAAGGTCGATAAAATTCAGTGCATATTCGTGCTTTCATAGCGGGTGCGACTTTATTAATTGCGCTTTTGGTATCGATCAGATTTTCATTAACCACACCGACATATATAAACGCAACCACCAAGTGCAAATCATGCGCGATATTTACACCAACGCTGAGAAAGCTCTTGTTTGGTTGGGCGGATCGTCGGGAGACAGTGGAATTGCAATGCATATCCTTCAAGACTTCAGTGATGGAATTATAGATTATAAGGCCTTTGGATCCGACGTACAAAGGTTGCAGAGAGAAGCAGCATTCTGGCAACCTGCAACGAACCTCTTCAAACGACCTTGGTGGGGCCGTGGATGGATTGTCCAGGAGATTGTTCTCGCACAAGAGGCGATCTTATATTGCGGCAGGCGTTCTATTCAGTGGGATTTTTTAAATGAGGCGCTCTACAGGCTTATGGAGTGTGATAGACGGAAATATGAGCCATTTAAAGGCGAGATATATCAGCGAGTCGTTGCACTGAAGTTACAGCGAGATTACTGGAGGTTCTGAGAGGTTAGGTCTGGTTTCCCAGAACTCCTTGACAACAACGCTTCCGGGAACTATCCGACCCGAAAGATATAATCTACTCAGTAATTGGTCTAGCTGAGGATTTGTTGCCCGGGGCTGTTGTGCTAGATTATTCGCAATCCGTCGAGCAGTTGTACCGAAATACCGCTCAGACCTTAATTCATGCTACAAGACGTCTTGATGTATTGCGCTATGTATGGCTACATTCAAATAGCTCGGGGTTCCCTTCATGGGTGCGGGACTGGAGGAAATGTGGTCTAGTGAGACCTTTTTTACTAGGGTGTTGTGGGCGAAAGTATCTATTGAGCATCCGGGAATTTGCGGGCTATCACAAAGCCTTCAGAGAATTTGGATGTTCTCGCATTCAAGAGTTTCACTTGGATCATGTGGTTGAGATTGTTGAGTTCGAGGAAAAAGAGGAGATTTGGTTTGTTCTAAGTAGTTGGAAAAGATAACAAAAATTGGCCGAGAAACTCACCGTCTATACGGAGGGTCTGGAGATTTTTTTCAATGCATTTTGGCGCGCGCTTATTGAAAATCATGGATTCGAAGTCGATGAGAGGGTAAAAAGAGAACAGGAGCTCGTTAAAGCTCCGGAGGAGGAGCGAGAGATCGCTGAAATAATCTTTGAGCTAAAGGATCCTCCAAAAGACGTGTGCAAGAAACATTACCTGGAACCTTTTGCCACTTGAATGAGATCCAAAACCTTAGATTGGCAAATGGTTTTGACTCAAAAGGTTTATCTTGGCCTTGTGCCTCCTGAGACAGACGAGGAGGATCTGGTCTGTATTCTGCACGGACGTGACATGCCGTTCATTCCTCGAACGGAAGGAGGTTACTATAAATTTGTTAGGAAGCATTATATTCATGGGATAATGTATAGTGAGGTCTTTGATGCGGCACAAGCAAGATTAGTCTCGCTACAAGATTTTTCTTTGAGATGAAGTCAGTAGCCATTTATATTACTTCTACAAAAGCATCCCTTTTAGCCCCTAAAGACTATTTCGACGGCGGTCCACTTATAGAAAAGGGCGTATGTAACCTTACAGTGCACCAAGGCAAAATACTTCAGTTACTATTACTTGAAGGTGTAGTCTTGCAAATCGACATGATGACGGTAAACGTCACGTTGTGGTAGCACGTGACGTAAATGTCTATTTCATTGCTGATATCTATTTCTTTCTCAGTTTTTGTCCCTCAATTTGTTACTTTTACTGCTGTTACCTTTGGCTCATGGACATTTGTATTAAGAGCCTCACTTACCTCTCTACTGAATCACAAGCCTCATTAACTCGCACAATAAAATTTTGTATAGAATCTTAATGCTATTGCATCTTTAATGTCTCTTTTTTGCAGTGTCGCTTTCACTGAGATCATGTCTCACCTAGGTACGGGATACAAATTACCGACAAGTTCCAGCCTTGGTCATCTGGTTCATTTCTCTGCGATTCTCAAGGCACAAACACTTACTGGGCTACCCTACCACATTGCAGGGTGTATTAATAGATGTACATCTTTCTGCTAGACAACAACCGTCAAGAGTAAAACTCCCTTCTTCCCTTCAATGGAGACTCTTACAAGTTTTGGATAGGATTCTTCGTCTCACATCCATGGGCAGAAATTATTATGGTCTGAAGGTATGATATGTTAAGGATGATGATCCAAAGAGCGGTGAGAATGAGGATATATATAGCATATCACGTGCACCCTAACAGAAATTGTCAGAAAGAAGGATAGAGAGAGCTTTACTTTGCCAAGAGGGGAGATACAGGCAAGTTTACTTGATAGGACAATAAAGATATTTGCACAATAAATAAGATTGACGGCAACAAGAAATTCTTTAACAGTGAAAGAAAAGGTGTTTACTGACAATGAATGAGAAGAGCAAACTTGTGAAAGGTGGCATGAGGCCGCACTGCCAGCGTAGCAATACTACTTGGTTCCACAACTCCATCACTCCACCGAAAAAACCACTTCTCCTTATTTCTCATCCCCAAGGTCCTCTTTTGTTTGAGGTCAGCAGAATCACCGCGGACCCCGCTTAAATACTTGTGCGGAGTCTCGGAAACGGAAAGT
The DNA here is from genome assembly GCA_014904845.1 of Acephala macrosclerotiorum. Lineage (NCBI taxonomy): Eukaryota > Fungi > Ascomycota > Leotiomycetes > Helotiales > Mollisiaceae > Acephala > Acephala macrosclerotiorum. Next base: position 6,727 of record MU119268.1, read on the forward strand.
GGTTCGGAGTTTAGCGCGGAGATTGATTCATTGCAGCTCTCCTTCCAGTCTGTTCACTGATTTACTTTCATGTTCTTCGGTAATTTTCAAGGGCATGCTTGACTCGGGTGACCTGTTCTCGACATTCCTTTTCGAGTCTCCCCCTTGTGGAGAAATTCAAGGTTTAATTCGAGGAAAAGTCGACGCCGTGGATGTTCTCATCGCCTTGGAACGCTTGTGTTATTGGTGGAGAACCTACTCCGTGCCATATCTTGAGAAGGTAGGCTGCATTTCTTCACTGCAACACCGCAGGGTGAATCGTGGGGCTATTCCTGAAGTGTGTGATCTAAGATCGTAGAAGATTGGAGACGTTGTGATACAAACGAACTCTAATAGTGATCGCGAGATGAAATGCGGCTGGTGCTGAAAGAGGGTGCAAGGAGGAGGCGGATGGACGGGTCGACGATCCGGTCCGAAATCGAGGGCACCTTTCCTAAGCGAAGGGAAGCGAGAGTGGAAAGGGGGCACGTGATATCGACTTCACTTCAAAAGATTTCAAGAACGTAAAGTGAACTAAGAATTCAGATGACATGAAATAAAATACAGCACATTGTAGAATATTCCAGATGTGTGGCAGTCCTTTCGCTCTCGAGAACTTTCTCGTAAATGCATCGGCTCTCTGGTCGCAAGCCGAGATACCTGGTTCGAAAATTCTGGACCGAGAGCGACAAATACGATGAGCTTCTTGTTTATCATATTTCCACCTTGTATCGAATGGATTAAGTTCCCAGGAGGACTACCCGACAACTTTTCCGCTGCTAACTGTTTCGTTCGCTATCGGTATCCTCAATGTGTCATTGTCGAGAAAGATGTGCATGCTTCACCGACTTCGAAATATTTCGTGGTATTTGTTTAAACATAAAAAAAGAGTCGCACGTCGTTGTTTCATGCTCCAGTCGATTTGTATTGTCTTTCGCCTTTGAAGTGCTGTAGCCCTGCACTTAGCAGAGGCTGCGCTTACTGGCTGCAGGTGCGAAGTGGCACAGCATAGATGGGAATCTTAAATTACGCTGCAGCCAATAGACCGACGCCCTCATCTCCACTCATGACCTCCCGAAAAGGCTAGTTCCCTACCACAACGACAACGACAATCCGTCATTGAATCACCAGCTTCATCTCAAAAATCCTCGAACTCAATGAAGCGATCCCGACCTGGTGCCAGGGGCATCCCAAAGGTGAAGACCGGATGTCAGACGTGCAGAATCAGGCACAAGAAATGCGACGAGGCCAAACCCGCATGCTTTCAGTGCGTCGATACCCAGAGGGCCTGCGATTTCTTGTCCCTTCGACCCAACGCGGAACTCTCTCAGAAACCATGCATTGAACTTGGTGACCGCGAGAGGCTTCACTTTGATTACTTTAAGGACGTCTGTATTCACGAGTTCTCGCTGTACTTCGAAGATCCTATGTGGGAAAGAATCATTCTGCAGATAGTTTCCACTGAGTTATGCATGCAACATGCCGCTCTGGCTATCGGAGCCTTGAGCAGAAGCCAATACCACCCCGAGGGGTCCCGGCATGCAGCACTCGAGTACTCTACCAGACAATACAATCTCGCGATTCAAACACTCAGAAGACGTCTAGATTCTTCTCCGAACTACGAGCTTGCCGTCTTGGCATGTCTTTTTTTCATTCATATGGAGATGCTGCAGACGCATGGCAATAAAGTGAAAATGCTTCTTCGAACTTCATCTGCTATGCTAGGGAGCCGGCCCCGCGCTGAATTGGACTGTCTTTGGATAGCCTTGTCCCGTATTAACACTCAGTTGTCGGCATTCCTCGACATCCAGGGTTATGAAGGGTGCTCATTGGCTCCAGCGTAATTTGAGTCGACCCTGCATGGTACAGCTTCATCATGCTATTTCAGGACACGCTAATGCTGCTAGACATATCTTGGCCGACGATCGTTCTCGTTGGGATAGAGTGGTCCGAGGAAGTCCACGCCAGGCTGGGAGAATAGAGACGGCGGCTCCTCTTTTTCCTCGCCTATAAAACAGCTGTCGACACCTTCCAGATAACTTCTGTTCATCAACAACCTTCTTCGCCAACTCATTCGCCATCATGTCGGTCAAGCCATTCCGCATCGCTGTTCCCGAGGAGCGGCTGGCACGCCTAAAGCAAAAGCTCGCCCTTTCCGACTTCCCCGATGAAGTCCTCGAGGCTGAGCCTTGGCAGCGTGGAACACCATCTTCAGACATCAAACGACTTGCTCAGTACTGGGAGAATGGATTCGACTGGCGCGCTGTGGAGGCGAAGCTAAACTTATTTCCTCAGTACACCACCTCCGTTGAAGTGGAAGACTTCGGAACCTATGATGTCCACTTCATCCATCAACTCGGTCCCAACCCAAACGCAATCCCTCTGCTGTTTCTTCATGGATGGCCTGGAAGCTTTATCGAGGTCACTAAAGTCCTACCGCAGCTGGTACAGGGTGCAAACGACTTCCCCTCGTTCCATGTCGTAGCTCCAAGTTTGATCGGCTTTGGATTTTCTTCTGCAAGTAGAGTGAGCTCGTCGACGTACCTGTCATCGAGCCATAAACTGACGGAGATAGCCCGGCTTCAATGTTGATCAACATGCTGAAGCATATCACCACCTCATGCTATCCTTGGGCTATACTCAATATGGTCAGCAAGCCTCCACAGTGAAAGGGTTTAGCTAACACCACCGCAGTCGTCCAAGGAGGAGACTTCGGATGTCTCATCGCACGCTTCATCGCCTCAAAGTACGGACACAAACACTGCAAAGCACACCACATCAACTCTGCAATGCCAGCCGAACCTACCTCCACGTCCCACCCCGAGCTACACGCCAAAATCAAAGACATACCCCTTACCCTAGGCGAGCTTGCTGGTCTCGCCCGTGCAGCAGAGTTCTCCAAAGAATGGAATGGTTACCTACGCCAACTATCAACGAAGCCTCAGACCATCGCCTTCAGTTTGACCGACAGTCCCATTGGCCTGTTGGCATGGATCTATGAGAAACTTCACGATTGGACTGATAACTATGCTTGGACCGCTGATGAGATCTTGACGTGGGTAAGCATCTACTATTTCTCAGAAGGGGGGCCTGCAGCTGCGAATTCTTTCTATTTTGAGATTGAGCATAGGGAGCCGGGTGCGTTCGTGGCTGCGCAAGCATATGTGGATGTTCCTCTGGGTATTTCGAGGTTCCCACAGGATCTAATACTGTTGCCGAAACTATGGAATCCTACGATGGGCCCGATTGCGTTCGAGAGGGAGCATGAGAGTGGCGGACATTTTGCGGCTTGGGAGAGACCTGATGATTTGGTTAATGATCTGCGCGTCATGTTTGGGAAAGGAAGCGATGTCTTTCGATGCGTGGAGGGGAAAAGTGGATACTAAGATTGATCGTTGCGCAAACTTTTGGCGCATTCAAGCATTGTATCGAAAGTGAATGATGAATTGAGAGGAACACAGATATACTATATTATGAAGGGTGACTGATTTAGAAGTTGCGACCCATGTATGACGAAAAGGGACGAACTACTTAGAAGACACCGAGAGACCACACCCTCAGCATATAAAAGTCCTCGAGCTTGAACATCTAAGGCAAAGCCAAACACTATCAACTTCGACGGCAATGTTCCGAACAGTAACACGTCTTCCTCATGCCAACCGTCATCATTGCAAGATCTTCGAGGTGAAATCTGCTGCAGTTCTCGACCTTAATTGAGGAGCGTCAAAAATATTCACAGCCGGCCTCAGCCCACTTTCCATTATCATGAATGTCGCACTTGCTATCATCTCGCCTCTTATTCATGAATTTCCGTAGAAAAAGTCTAATGAAGGGTTTTGTTCCTGGTATAACTAACGGTTGGCGAGGTGAGCTTCTTGCAGGGTTTTAACGATGGACCATCGACTTTTCAACCTTTCACACCTCTCTTGCAGACTTTGATAAACGGCATTGTACTCAAACTGATACTTTATACTGAAGGATTCTCTTAGAGCAGCGATTTGAGCTGAGCTTCAGTAGTCATTGACTGATTGGATCAGGCAGGCATAATTAAGTGCAGGGTAATGCGAGGTATAAATTGACAAGCCTAAACATCAGAAAAAATGACAACTAATACGCATTATGACGAGATAATGGTGCCACTTAAATCAATGCATACTGGAGAATATATTAATCCAAGTTTGCGAGCCATGATTGACCGATTTCGTTACTTCCAAATGCTGTACCGAAAGAGGATTGTCCTTTTAGCCCACTGTTCGAAATGTTGTTAACCTGAATAGTGTTGTCATCTGAATAAGAGAGTCATCTCTACGGGAGAGCTGACTCGCTGACCAAACTTCTGTTGATTACCTTTGGAAAATATTCACTCTAGAACCGACGGGCCTGGACAGTGCTCTTGGCATATAGTCGTTGAGGTACCTTGATCTACTCGTTTCGTCGGGGCAAACGCTCAACCTGGGCAACCGCTCACTTTTAAAAATCGTTACCACAACGAGCTCTAATCAATCTAAAAAAGTAGATATTCGTTGTCGCATATACTTTACTTTAATTATTTTCTTATTTTTGAAACTGTTTTCGGCCCTTCAAATAAATTTTTAATTTTTAATGTTTTACTTACTTATGCCTTGATTTTCAAGCACATGTATATTAAAAGCATAATTTTATTTATTAATAAATAGTACAATATATTTAATGAATCGATAGATAAGCCTGCTTAGAGCTCATATATTAAGTTGTATTGATTTTTAATCGCGTGGTGTTGAGATATAAACTAAAAGGTGTGGGCATTTCCCCCGACTGGGCGTTTGCCCCGACGAAACGAGTACCCCAAAGTTTGGCTGATTACTCGTGGTGCTTGTTTGGTTGTGTTTGTTTGAGAAAAGAATTGTCTACCAAAGATGAGAGGAGAAGGAATTTATATCGCATCTCGAAATGGCACTTTGGCGGCACTATCTCTGCCGCTAAGAAGAAATTTATTGTGGCCTTCGACGTAGAGTGGCGATTCACTTGTACCATCGAACGCAATCGCTGAGATTGCCCAGATCAGTCATGGGTGGCAGTCCTGCTTCAATTTTCGACAAGTGAATATGGCCCCATGACTGTTCACTATGCTTCGGACCCGTAAATGAATCAATCATTTGACATGGTTGGGCCGACAGCTTCAGCTTACCTGAAGTTCCGAAGTAGGAGCCATTTGAGTATAAATAGTGTCTACAGCAGCTTCTGCCCAAGATTCTGGTAGAATCAACTCGGGAGTTCCTCGCGAGGGAGAAGCAAAGGCAAACTATTGGTGTCTAGGTGACAGGCGAGTTTCAAGTCGGTAGCCACTCGAGGATATCTCGAGACAAGCAAATTCAATAAGTAGCTCGTTCTTGTGACAAGGCAGCATCTCAACATCTTGCGAACTAGTCTAGAAGCTGGACGATAAGACGATCAAAATTGACAACAAGCAATATTCGATAAAGGGACCTTCCAAACGCGTCCAAGAAGCAGCAGAACCAGTTTGTCTTCCTGCGAAGACACTCAACCTCGACACCGAAATGGACAGCAGAACTACACTTGCCCACCAAAGAAGTGACAGGCCATGAAAATTCGCAGATGCAAGTTGAATTTGGGTGAAGACCATTGGAGTAGATAGAGTGGGCTTATATAGACCTCTAACTTCCACTTCAAGCCGCTGTGTGACGCAGGTGATTGGAAGCGAATATTCCACAAGTGAAGCAAGTACAGACAGTTGCTAGTGAGTGCTTGTGTCTTGCTGGCCCTAGAATGCGGCTTCAAAATCATGGTGACTTCATCTAGCCTCATCAGATCTGAATCAATTCCTCGTGATGATTAGGCTACGAATGGGAAAGAACATACTTGAGTGAATCTTGAATCTTTTTGCCATTATCTCCTCAATGTTTTCATGTATCTTCATCGTACGAGAATGCGGTGCGCGAAGGTCGGAATTGTTCGTGATAGAAGACTCGTTCCTGGACAGTGTGATTGGTAAACAAGAACAAGCTACTCGGCTAGGAAGATATGGAGAGGTCAATCTCTGAATTTGGTCAACCGCCACAGGTCTTGCGTGCCCATTGAAAACGCGAATACCCAAACAAATATCCTACATACAAACAAGAACTGTGCTAGAAGCGCTCGTTGGCGCCCTCGCTCGTCTCCAATAAAATAAAATAAAATAAAATAAAATAAAATCGCATCCAGAGAAATCATCGATTCAACACTCGCTGCTAACATCAGAATTGATCGATCACAATTCGAGCCTTCTTCCAGGTACTCTTCCTAGTGCTTTTCCTAGTGTTCTTTCTCGGCTCTAACCTCTCCCACTTCGTCTCGGTATAGAATTGTAACACATCCGGATCCATAGGGAGTTGATTTCGCTTGAATCCACTTAATGTCAGCCCGGGGTCCAGATGTGTTGCTCTTGATAACGCAACATAAAGCTGCCCGGACTCGAAAATATCCTTAGAGGAAACTTCCACATACTCCAGTGTCATACCTTGGCTCTTGTGTATCGACAACGCCCATGCGAGAGCGAGCGGAATTTGAGTCCTGGTAGCAACATATTGCTCGAGGAAATTGAGAGGGTTGCCTCTCATCGAAGCTTGAGCGAAAGCGGGAATGAGCCGCGTGACGCCATTTGCGAAGGCTACAACAGGGCGCCTAGATTGTGAATGGGCATTCAACGCCTGATATGCCTTCATTGCTTCCGTTCGGAACTCCTTGTGAGAACCTATCAACTGGTCGGCTGGTACGAGTTCCCGTGGAGCTGGCGAGAATCCAATGACGGTGCCTTGCGATCCGTTCACCAAGCCTTTGTCGTGGTCAAGGTTGTACAGCAACACCACTCGTGCACCAACCTTCAGGGTCAATTCTGGAGAGAATCGATGTTCGCGGAGGGAATCGAGATATTCTCTGACTTTTTGTGGCTCGGCTGGATACGTTATTCCATCGCATTTCCGAATGAGTTTGTCGACTTGATCGTGGGCTCTCCAGCTCCTAGGTGGATATTGGATGGCTGCTAATTCCTTTCCGTTGAAAGCCTTCACCTGAGCCAATCTTGACATCAGTCGCACGGCAAAGGCGTTATCGGGGACCTTCTTGGGTCGTTCAAGGTCGGTCCACTCCTCGTTGGACAATGGCAAGCCATTGCGGATCTTGTTCAGGATGTCCTGGAAACGTGTATCTTTTTGCCGATGGATTTGCTCCAACTTGATGTGTCGAAGCTTCAAGTCATTCCACACAGACGATTTGAACGCCCACTTATCGCTCCATTTATATGCCGGCACTTCAATTCTCGCTTCCTTGTCGAGTTCGTCTAGTCGATTGCACTTCGAAGAAACGCACTTCGGCGTCTCCTTTCTGGGAATAGGACAGCCACATTGCAAGCAGTTTCCAAAGGGCAGTACCGGTGGCAATTGGTGAAAATCTCCAAGGAAGATAACCTGTTTCCCGCCAAAAGGAAGTTTGTTGTCCATCGCACACTGGAAGAGGCGATTGAGGCGTTCCAAGAAAAGGTTCTCCACCATAGAAACCTCCTATAATGTCCGAATAATGTTAGTACACTCTTCTGGAACCCCTCGAAGATGAACTTGTGGATAACTGAGCTACTTCATGCTCCTGTTGTGAGAAATAGAATACTGACTTCAATAACTAGGACATCCAGATCTTGGATGGCCTTGGTGACACCTCGGCCCGTCTTCTGCAACAACTCTTCAATACCATGGCGAAACGAGTCTGGGTTCCACTAGCAATATCTCAGCATTAGGGCTACAGCCCTACAAAGGGGATGAATGGACGTGACTTACGCCTGCAAACGAGTATGTGGTCTTCCCACCTAATGGCAGGGCAGAGATACCAGTGGGTGCAACTACTTGCACACGCCCTCCCTTCTTTCTCTTCTGGATGCGCTTCAGGATCTCTTTCAGTGTCACAGTCTTTCCAGATCCAGCTGCACCAGTAAGAAATATGTTGTTCTTGTGCAGAGCAAACTTGACCACTTTCTCTTGCTCAGGAGATAGCTCAATCTTCTCTTCAACTTGGGACTGTGCTGGTGGCTTTGCTAGTCGCTGCTCCATCTGTACTAGCCCCGGCTTCTCTTCTCGGGTGAGGGCGAGTGTGTTCATATCCACCTCTTCCATCTTGGGTCTCTTGGACTGCGCTCCGAAGTTCTCATTTGAGGCATCCATATAGCTCGCGGATCGTTTTAGGCCGGGTACAAAGTCGGAGGGGTGAGGAGGTGGGACGCTTAAGAATGAAGCTCGCTCCGCCAGAGGTTCATACCGTGGAGGAGAGGACCTAGGGGGCACACTTCTCTTCGTAGAGTGGGCTGCGATTCGTGGAGGCTCTTATGCGAAGGCTCTCTCTTGATCTTCGGATTTGCCGCTTCTTGTTGCAACAACTTAGATGCCCCACGTTTGACTTCGAGCTTGCGTTTCCAATCTACCAAAGCAAGCTGTGCATCATATAAACTCCCGAATCCATGGTAGTTGCCCTTCGGATAGTCAGCGATCTGCTCCTTGCATTCTTACCGGGTTTGGTAACTTCCTGTACCAGAGTCAGATGGCTTTTTCCTACACCGCAGAACAGCTGTATGCCCCGGGATAATCATTGGGCCGCAAGCGCCTCGATAAACTGCACCACACACCTGGATTTCTACCATGAAAAACGACGTAGACTACGCCTAGTTGATTAAATGACATTGTTCGTGAGTTATTTGTGCTTCCATAAAATCTTATATGAAATTGATAGAAGTTGAAATGTCTCTGATTGTCGTGATGCCGCGACGCGATTTCAAAAACGCGCTAGTGAACACTCTATTCAGTTTCTCATCTCGAATCAACGAACCCTCTCGAACACAAAGACACCTGCGCGAACAACGCGACAAAATGCCACCAAGCACCGCATCCCCACGAAAATCCTTGGGTGAAGCGACCAAAAACCCAATTATCCCTTAAAATACGGTAAATTCCCATCTCCTCCTCTAGCAGTAATATCCTAACAGCCTCCCAGGAACCATCTACTAAGAAGCGCAAAGCTGCCTCCGAAAACCCCCAATACGACATCGACGATGACATCTGCCAAGCCATAACCATCTCCTGCGGTGCTATCCGCACCAAGATCCGCAAAATCCTCGAGTCCGGCGAGATGAAAGTCGGCGGATTCCAAAAAGCCATCTGAGCTAGCAGCAGCACATACAGCGCATTCATGAGGCAGAATGGTCCTTACAAAGGAGATAATTCTTGTTTATCAGAATGCTTTTGCGTTCTTTAAGTTGAGGGAATTGAATGGGGTTAAGATTAAGAAGAAGGCCAAGGTTGATTGTGCCGGGGAGGGAGGAAAGGGGAGTGGAAAGTTGGAGTTGGATACGAACTTTGAGGGTATTAAGTTGGAGGGGGAGGAGGAGAACGAGGTTCTGGTGTACGATTCTTGCGAGGGGATTCGGAAGAAGATCAGTGCATACCTCAAGAAGACTGGCATGACCCAGGCTGCGTTCGGCAGAGAGCTTGGCAGGATATTCAACTTATAAAAGAAAATTGGTGGCTTTGCAGAATTCATGGGCAAGAAGAGATCAGCTGCTTGTAATACGAACGCTGCATTCTGTGCTAGCTACGTTTTCCGAAGTCTGAGCATCAATTTGGGAATGGAGGATACGTGGCATTGTTGCGAGCCGTATGGTAGTGGGGAGCCGGGTATGGATACCAAGAAGGTCCTGGATCGGGTCCAGTATATCATTGGCACTGGCTCTTCTGTCTATCAGAATGAATTTGGGAAGCCTATTGAGGCTGTATCAAGGCCATGGCGTTGAGACTTGTGGCGACGGCACAGTACCAGAGGTGAAGGACATTCATCGAGACCTTGCCCAACTTGCGCTAGAGATATTGAGATTAGAGGGGAGTTCTGTTGGAGTTTTAGATTTGATTATCTAGTGCGGCTTTTCAATTTGCGTCGGGAATATTGATGAGTGATTGTAGCGTGGAGTTCTGTCGGAGTTCTAGATTTGGGATTTTCTGGTGCGGCTACTTGTTGATTCTGTAATATATTTTGTACTCTATATTCTATCAAGTCGAATTGTGCACACTCAATTTTGGTTCTGCAAATCCCAAGTGCGAATCACGTCTTCATTTTGCCGCAGCCAATAGGAAGTTCACGCCGTACAGCCATGCTGTATGAACGATTAAGGACGCAAAGGAGATCTTCTCGGAAGACACTAGAATCAATTTCCTTAGCAAAGATAACGCCTGTCGTTGGAGACTGCCACGCCACCAGTCAATGCCTTGCCTTCCTATTTTAAACTCCTGCAAAAGTCCCATCATACCCAACCGGATCGTTTACCCCAGAGCACCGGAACAATCAGAAACTCCCCTGAACCCCATCGCTTCCGAATACTCCAAAGCCAAAATCCAAAACTTTTCCACGCCCCAAACCTAACCTTTCAAAAGCTCAAACATATCCGCATTCCACCCAAACCATTTCGCCATCCTCCGCATCCTCCATGAGTTTCAAAGCTACCAAGGCATGTTGATTGTGAACTGCTAAATTCTCCTGAAAACCCCCCATCCAACACGAGCTTGGCATAGCGACGCAAAAACAATGGATCAGTCTGCAGGAGCCAGAGATGATCCGCGTGAAGATTGACCTTTGCTTGCGCAATATCCATCATCGACTGTATATCGAAGGTTGGAGGAGCCGAGAAGGCCTGGTTGATGAAGACCGAAGCGAATTCAACGCAATTTGATTTATCAGTCAGCTTCTTCAAGCTAAGCTCAAGAGCCTGACTGAAGGTGATGACCTCTTTCCCGCCCTCAACAAGCCTCTCGGCAATGGCTTTCAATATTTCCGATAATCTCATTTGAACTTCCAAGACAAGGATCGCTCTGGGAAACCCAATGACGTCCAAGGCGTGCGCAGAGCGTTCTTGCCACGGGGCCAACTTCCCATAGTCCAGGTCGTGCATAACGAAACACTTCCTATTGTATGATGTCACAAGAGATCCAATTTTCCACTGCTTGTCCAGCAGGTAATTGTCGAATGGCGTTCATTTTTCTAGTGAGCGTTCGACACGATTGTATAGAACATTCAGTAGCCTAGCCGGGTCATCCTTGAGGGATTCCAGGGAAAGGTAGGGCAGCGAGCAGATATCCCGATAAGGTCGTTGGGCGCGTCCTCGAGTAAGATCCGTGTCCCGATCCCAGACCCCAGAGCGAGCCATGGCTGGTAAGGGTACATTTCAGGAGCAACATCCAGCAACAGAACCTTGCGCTTCTCGCCGCCCCTTTTCCCCCGCTGCTTGATGATGGCGTCTCCATTGGATTCGCATTGCTCTTGCAGATTTTGGAAGTTTGCTCGAGTTCTGCTAACTAGGTTTGCAACACGTTGACGAGCGTCATCAGACAGGACATTTTGGTAGCTGAAAATCGATTGTTTCTGGAACAGCGGCAGTCAGAAATTGTTGAGCACAGAGGGAGCAATCGCATGGACCCTCGATTATGACGCGAAAGCGGTATGACTAGCCCTACCGTCGTACTTGGGCAATCTTTATGTCCTCGAAGTCGTCCCTGGCGAATGTTAGAGCTGGAACAGAAGAATGCTGGTGGGATTTGATGTCAAGGACAACTTACTCATTTGTAAAACACTCAAGAGCGTCCAATCAGGCTTCTTGCGAGGTGAAATCACCTAATTTTGCGACCATGATGAAAGCTGCTTCTGAACATGAGTTGTGAGAGAATGAATGTCAGGTCCATAAAGTATCGTGATCACATGATAGCGTGTCTGTGCTCAAACGCGTCATGGCGGTCCTTCAAACTCAATCTCTGAAAATCTTTCGTCCCTTCTTCATTACCAAAGGCCTCCGTCTGATCTCGCAGATTCGGTTAGAGACTCGACTCGCTTGGCAAGAACTCGATATCGAATGAAAATGGAGCGCACACACTGCAAGAAATCGGCAACGCAAACCAGCAGCGGTTGCAAAAACTGCCCAAGGCTCCCCGACCATGCTCCTATAGTCCACTACTGTGGAGCTGAATGCCAAAAGGCCGACTGGGGGAATCACGAGCCAACTTGCCATCGACTGAGGGATCGACAGTAGCTATATCGGGTAGCTTCAATAGCAAAAGAGCTGTTCTACATCTTCAAAGAGTTGACATGGTACGTATTCGAGATAATGAGGGTTGATCACGATCTCATCGAGCAGGAATATTTCATGATGTTTGCTGAGAGCAATACAGTGGAGACAGCGCTGAACATGCACGGCAATGTAAGCTCCCTTCAAGCTCCCCTCCCGTTTTGACTTCTCCCTGGTACCGAGAGAGATGCTGTTGATTCAACTCGAATACTCAGCGCTGACAATCTGTCACCTCAGAATCTCGAAGACGATGGCACCTACAACGCACAATACCCAAACGACATACCATTCGCTGCACATCTTCTGCCATCGAAGCGGGTTCGGGAGGCTGCGCTGAGTTATCTCGGAGATATCTAGGCTGCTTCATGAATGGTCGAATTCATCAAGGGCATGCTCGATTGTGAGTTAGTTATATGCTTGCCATCGCAGTATCTGACACAATATAGCAATCGTCACCAAGACAGCGGCAATCAAACATCGAACAAAGAGGAAGAAGCGCCGAACGAAATTTCGACCTCTACAGCCACGAAGCTCTATTTTCTCTGAATTTCCAATGGCATATGCTGGGACGAGACCAGTTCATACAGTCTTAAAGCTGGCATTTCGCTCTGGCGAAAACTTCGCTATCAATCTTGCAGGTGCACAGTACGGTCATCACGACCCTGGGTTCCATGGAAAGAATTCGAGCAGAAACGAATCTTGAATGTCATTTCTATCCAGGAGGTAAGTGCACTTTTCTTGTTTAGTTCAAGACATCCAAGAACTGACCTTCACAGGCGAAAAAGCCCAAGGGTCTTCAGGTCCAAGACTATTCCCAAGAGAAGATCGATTACTATTATCGTCAACACCACCATGGTGGCCATGCTCCCGAAATGATAGTCGATGACACCATGGAATCGATGAATATGGATATCTTGCACTGGCAGAAGGCCAACGTCGGACTCAAAACTCTGCGGACCTTGAATCAAGGGATACTTCTGTCGAAGCAACAGGATTTGGTTGATTATCTTCACTGGAGTATCGGCTTTACCAACGCGCCTGATGCTTACAAACTGCTCGTGGAAGAGAATTGAGGAGACAACCTCAACAAGAATGGGAAAGAGTAGTTAGGAGTTAGATATGCGCATCATCGCAACAACGTGAACGAACGCGACTAACGAAAGCGAACCCCTTCTGCCCCTTTTAGAAGAGCGCTAGTGTGACCAATCACGGCAGATTTACTTTCCTCCGAAAACCTTATCTCGGAACATTTCTCCTACCTTTGATCTCGAGTTTTCTCGACCGAGGCAGCATCGCGAGAATCAAGCACGTCTTTCGCCATCAAATAATACGAGTAAGCAACTGTCAGTAGCCAATCATCAGCGACAATAGAGTTGTAATTATCATGCTCTAAGATTTAATGCTGCAGGTACGAGGGATCTAAGAAATAACTAATCCCCATCCAGAAGGTAGCGCCACACATCGCAGATTGCGAGAGATAGTCACGCGTCGGATGTAAGCAACCCCATCCTCCAAGGGGCAGGTGTCAACGCTCTGGCCTTCGAGATCATCACCAAAGCGCTAACTGCAGCACAAGGCACCGCATGCCGACGCATGGTCTCAATGCTAGTGCATTTATTGCGCCCATGATACCCCAAGCTACTTTCCCGAACAAGCATATTCCAAGCCCATCTTACTCCCCTAGATATGCATCCAAGGAAGCTTAGAGGGATATCGATCATCTCTTGCCGGATCTTGCGCCGCTGCAGGCCAAGATGGGGAGTTCCTTCTATAATCAGATGTTGGCAAGATATATGTATGGGAAAGTTCCCATTCTTCTTTCCTTACTCCTTACTGTCGGTCGAAACAAGTCATCATGTTGCTCCAATCTCTTGTAGTTGCCCTAGCCAGCGGACTCGTCCTTCAAACGGCGGCCAGTCCTCTCTCCCACCGTGCTGGTGTCCAGAAGAAGCGTGAAGTTCCTGCCTCACACAGTCTTCACGAGCGCCATCTACCTCACTGGCAACAACAATGGAGCAAGAGATCGAAGATCCCAGATTCTCAGATCTTGCCTATGCGCATTGGTTTAAAGCAATCCAACCTTGATGTTGGACACGACAGGCTCATGGAAATGTGAGCACAGTGCTTGGCAATACCAGAATTTGGTGCTAATTTCATGCAAGCTCGACTCCAGGAACTGAGAATTATGGTAAACACATGACTTCCGAAGAAATCATTGACTTCTTCGCTCCTCATGAGTCGACCGTCGATGTTGTTACGGACTGGATCGTTTCATCCGGTATCAGCTCTGATCGAATTGGGTTGTCTGCCAACAAACAGGTACGACCCCACTTCTGCATCACACCGTAATTGCTAACCTCTCTTATCCCAGTGGCTTCAATTTGATGCAACAGCTGCCGAAGCCGAAGATTTGCTCATTGCTGAGTTCTTCGTCTGGGAGCACGTCTCTGGCACGAAAGATATCTCGACCGAAGAGTATCACGTTCCAAGTACCATCAAGGAGCACGTTGACTATGTGACTCCTGGTACCAGACTTCGACAGGGCAAGGCCAAGCCTGAGCGTTCTGGTGACCTCAAGAAACGGTTAAACCCAGGTGTTATTGCCAAGCCACTCATAACTCGACTCCCCGGCTTCCCGCATCCCAATTCGAGCGTTTGCGATATCTACGTCACAGCCGAGTGCACAAGAGGTGCGTATTTGTAGTCTGTACTTCGGTAACTTAATCTAACGAAACGTTTAGTCCAATACAACATCCCCAACACCACGACCGCCGCACCAGGCAACGAGCTTGGTATCTTCGAGTCTCTTGATGTTCACTATAGTCGAAAGGATCTTGACATCTACTTCAGCACCCTCTATCCGTGAGCTATTCCCAGCTATTCACTTTCTCGGACGTTTTTCTCATGTTACACAGCGAGATCCCCAATGGCACTTATCCCGAGGAACGTCTGATTGACGGCGCCATTGGAGCCATCGAGGATACCACCGAGTTTGTGCCTATTGACCTCGAGGCTCCTCTGGATTTCGACTCCGCGTGGCCACTCATCTACCCTCAAAAGCTCGTTCTCTTCCAGGAGGATGACGAGTACTACGAGTCCACTGGCAACTTCAACGGTTTCTGGAACAGTGAGCTTCACCTGTGTAAAAATTCATGATGAACTTCAAGCTAACTCTTCAAGCCTTCCTTGATGCAATTGATGGCAGCTATTGCACGTACAGCGCCTTTGGTGAGACTGGCGACTGCACAGTTGAGGCGTGCTTGGACCCAGCATACCCCGATCCCAATCCTGGTGGATATAAAGGCCAGCTTCAATGCGGTGGCAAGTCTCATCTCCCCTTTCTCCTACTTTGATGTCCCAATGTTCGGCAACATCTCACGTCTCATGGGACATTCTGCTCTCCAAAATGTACGAAACCGGATGCTGACCATCCGCAGTCTACAAGCCAACAAACGTCATCTCCATCTCCTATGGTGGCGATGAAGCCTCTTGGCCAGACTTCTACATGAAGCGCCAATGCAACGAATGGATGAAGCTCGCCCTCCAAGGAACCACCATCGTCATGTCCTCCGGTGACAGCGGAGTCGGTCCAGCCACCTGCAACGGCGCAGACGGCAAGATCTTCAACCCCGATTTTGCCAGCACGTGCCCATACGTCCTCTCCGTCGGTTCTACAGAATGGGATCGTTTCAACGCTGCCGTTCCCCCAACTCCAGACCAACCACTGAACGAGATTGCCACCAAACGTTTCCCCTCCGGTGGTGGATTCTCCAATGTCTTCGGTATTCCCAGCTATCAACGTGACGCCGTTGATGCCTATTTCGATCAAGTTGAGGATACCTTGGGCTTCTCAGGGTATCATCAATACGTTGAGAATGGCAACTTCAGCAATATTACTGGAGGTGTTTACCACCATGGTGGACGTGCGTACCCCGACGTTGGTGCTGTCGGTGACAGACAGGTTGTCTACTCAAACGGTTCGTGGTGGTTGGTTGGCGGAACTTCGTTGTCTTCGCCTGTTTGGGGTGCGGTTTTGACTCTTGTCAATGAAGAGCGCCTTGCTGCTGGCAAGAGCACTGTTGGATTCATTCATCCTATTTTGGCAAGTCATGCCCTGGTTTCTCCCCATAAATGAGACGTGCTGACTAGCGATCCGCAGTACCAACACCCCGAAGTATTCAACGACGTGACCGCCGGTAGCAACCCTGGATGTGGATCCAATGGTTTCGTCGCTGCAAAGGGTTGGGATCCAGTTACTGGACTTGGGTAAGTGTCTTAGGATTTCTGAGTGAGACCTCGCTGACAACTTTGTAGATCCCCCAACTTCCCCAAGCTATTGAGTCTTCTAAGTGGTATATGACCTTAAAGGAAGATACAGACAAGACCTGCGAGATAGTAAAACAATCTCAACGGGCTAAAATATCGGTACCCCATATTGGTATCATTCTCAGGTATATACCTCCTTCCAAAAATAACACAAGAAAGAATAATCTGTCAGTTCCACTTCCTATAGCAGTATCACTGTGCTTCCGGACTAAAGTTCATATTTACTATCAAGCTCATGGAATTTGTAAGTGCAATTTTGAAGGCCGGTTCGTGCTACTTTCCTATTGGCCCAGCAGGAGGTTCGAACCTCAAGCATCGTATCACGTGCAAGTTAGCACATACGTGAGGGAAGCAGTCGAGCCTTTGAGCTGTATCCCGAAAGATATATAACACTCCGATATCTTCTAAGTATTCCTCTTCATATTGTAAATCAGCATCAGGTCTCAAACATTCTAATAATCAATTTCCACGGCGGCGGCTGAACTTACGGCACCCCGAAAAACGACGCTCGATCCGCTGGTGAAGTTACCTTTATTTCAGCTTCCTACCGACTCTTCCCAGAACACTCTCATCCCACTCAGTTAAATGACTGTATCGCCGCTGTCCTCTATCTCGCCTCTCATGCGGAGGAGTTGGGGATCGATGTCGGAAAGGTGGTGCTATGTGGTTGGTCAGCAGGCGGCCAACTTGTGTTCTCTACCGCGATGAATCTGAGGGGAAGAGTGGAGTTGGAAGGGTTGTTGAGTTTCTACCCTGGGGGATGAGATTTTAAATGGATTGCCGGGGAAAGTGGCGATTTATACTTGTGAGTGGGATACGTTGGTTTTTGAGGGGATGGAGTTTAGGGAGAGGTTGAGGGGGCTGGGAAGAGTGCGGGCGGGTAGGAGGCTGAGGTGGTGCATGCTTAGGATAAATTCCCA
Source organism: Acephala macrosclerotiorum (assembly GCA_014904845.1). Taxonomy (NCBI): domain Eukaryota; kingdom Fungi; phylum Ascomycota; class Leotiomycetes; order Helotiales; family Mollisiaceae; genus Acephala; species Acephala macrosclerotiorum. Next base: position 24,112 of record MU119268.1, read on the forward strand.
GCGTTTGGGAGGGAGGCTGGGAAGAGGGATGAGATGTATGTGAGTGCGGTGAAAGAGCTGAGGGGGATGTTTGGTGGTGAGTGAAGGATGTTGTCGAGGCGCTTGTAGAGGTGGGTACATTTGGGAAGTGGTTCAGGCTTTCATCGCTTCATTTTAGCGAGTTGGTGCTGAATTCAGGGCATCTATCACTAATTCTTCAGGCTGTCAATCGCTGCAAGTTTCTCCAATCAGTACAGTACATAATTACAACTCATTGCTCACTGCTCCAAGATCTGTCGGCTTTCTCAGATGCCATCTCACACCACCTCTCGCTTCGTAATCCGAACCCAAAAGTCCGTGAAGATCCAGATCCCCGCATTTCGGAACTTGGCCGGCTCATTGACATTCACAATCGAGAAGTCGAATCTCCTCAACAACTACAATAATCATTACACAACCCACCCATGAAAGAACATAAAAAGAAAAGAAAAAAAATTCACCTCAACAAATATCCTATTAAACTCCATTAAATAAACTGGCTTCTCAAGACACTAATACCTCCCATAATGAAACAACAAGTCATGCGTACTCAACATCCTGCTCAACACCTCTCCCTCTGCCTCAAGCCATCATTCTAGTCGGAAGAGGTCTATATCGTCGCCGAATATTTTTTTTCGATTGATGGATTCCATATGGGCTACTCCTAATCTGCGTCCCCTCAGGCGCGAAAATACCATTCAACACATCCCCACCTTTCGGGACCTGCTTGTTGAAAATTCTAGTCAGCGGAGGAGTGATACTAAGAGCTTCTTTGATCACTGCTTGCAGGTATGGCATCTGTCTTGCTCGCTGTCTTTGATTGGGGATGAGATTTTGCCAGTTCTGGAGGCGGTGTCGATTTCAGCTGCTAGGCGACGGTAGCAAGGGGGTGGGGACATGAGGTTTAAGAGGAGGACACGGATTGTGGCTGCGGAGGTGTCGCTGCCGGCGACGATTTGGAGGAGGGCTTCGCTGGAGGCTTCTTCGTGGGTTAGGCCGTGGCGGATGAAGAATGCCATCATGTCTTTTTGGATGTCAGCTCCAGGGAGAAAGCGTTGTTTGACGATGTTATTCGCTATTCTATATCGTATTACTCTCCAATATCCCAGCATGCTCAAGACGTTGTTTTGCTCACCCGATGAAAGCTCCGAATCCTAACTTATCACTCTCCTTCGGGAAGGCACTCGCGAATAGGCGGGTATGAGTGAGTCTTACCAACCATGGGAGATTCGCCATCACGAGCATAGCAGGGATGTATTGCTCCATGATCTTGATGTAGTCAAAGGGGTCACAGTCCTTTTCTAGGTACTGTGGTGGGGCTATGTGCTCCTTCTTTAAAAATCCTTGTAAATAGCTAGTTTCGAGGGCAGTGCTAGTCACGTGTCTTCTAGTACATAAGGAGCTTTTGCTCACTGTAAACAATCAACAACCCTTTTACTTTTACTTTGATTGATGGATTGATTTACGAACTACGGATGACTTCGGATGAGTCTAGCCTACTGGCTAGGACGAACTGACCTACAGTTGGGCCCTCTTTTGCTTCGAGCACCATTGCCCTTCTACAGTACCCAAATGGAAAGCTAGATCGCTGATGACGTCCAAGGTGAAGAATTGACCCTTCTCGCCGAGGTCCATGATTCGGGATTCTTTGCTTGTAGACAAATACTTCCGCCCAATCAAGCTGACCAAGTTGCTGATTTGTCTGTCGATTATTTCTTCCGTAAGAGGCCAAAATGGATTACACATTATGGTACGCAGGCTGACTCAGGTCAGGCTCTGCTCAGGCGTGCTCAGGATCTGCTCCAGCATACTCACCCTTAGCTCAGGTTAAAGCAGCAGTTGCTCACGTCCGCACACTAAAACGGAACCAGCGAAAGGGAAAATTAATCCTGAGTCTATGGGAATCTTTACTCAAAAGGAGACTTTCGCCAACTTGGGAGTGGACAAAGCGCTGATACAAGGCCACCTCTCCCAGAAACGAATCGTGGAGAAGGCAGTGCCGCAAGGGTTTCCGGCCTTGAATCATGAAGGGAAGATGTGGGGAAGCTGGAAAGTATGTATAACCCCACTTAGCATGACTTATAGCTCAACAAGTAGACGATTATTTGATCTAAGAATCGCAAGATCACTTGAAACCCCCCAACTTCTCGTCGACAACAATTGAGGTCAGAATGGGCTCCATCTCAACTCCCACCTCTCCAAAGCCAGACACGACGCCCAAATTCTCAGTGACGTCCTCCGCCGCAACGATTGAATCATCACGTCTCGCTCCACTTCGACCAACAACCCTCGACACCCCTCTCGAGGAGATGAGAGCGCGATATCAGAAGGATGGATATCTCTTCGTCAAAAGCGTTCTTCCACCCGAAGATGTGATCCAGGCCCGTCAACAGTACTTTGAGTACCTAAGTCCAACAGGCCTCACGAAAGAAGGTTCCGATCCAACTGATGGGATCTATTGTGATTGTGACCCTAGGCTGGTACAGACCTAATGCAATCAAACGATTCGATTGTGGAAATGAATGGCCGACGGACATGAAATAGTGGGTAGCACCAGGTAAGCTCCGCACCGCCTTTGAACTCGAAGGCCACAATCCCGAATACGTCCACCGCATGCTCGCGGTGCACTCTGCTCTCTGGTTTCGCGATTTCTCAGCCCACCCGAAAATCAAGTCCTTCATCGAGCGACTGACAGGGTGGAAAGACTCCACGCTCCTTGAACGTTCGATCCTACGTCCTAATGCACCAGGCGGCGAAGCAACACAAGTGCACTACGATCAGATATTTCTTCACAGAGGACCACCTACCACCGTCACGGCTTAGGTTCCTCTCGGATCTTGCTCTGTTTGGGGTAGCAGCCTTCCCTACCTCGAAAATTCCGTCTCCATCGGCGAGAAACTCGAGAAGCAATTCGCTGAAGCAGCAAAGAACTTCAAGGAAGAGGAGAGAATTTCGGCATTTAATGCCGCGATGATGGAAACCGGCTTCCTGGAAGGAGTTTGGGAAGGAGTATGGGAGGAAACGGTTGTGTGCCGATTATGAGGCTGGGGATGTTGTGTTCTATATCCGTTTATCGTTCATGCGAGTGCGGTGAACGAGGATGAGAAGGGAACGATTAGATTGGCCACTGATTTGAGGTATGTTGGGAAAGGGAAACCATTTGATGACAGGTGGATGAAGGTTTACGAGGTGAGTGATGTGGCTTTGATGTGTGTGCGTACTTGCTGACGAGTTGGGTAGCCGGATGATAGACTGTGAGTCGTGAATATTGCTTGGTGGAGTTGGTTCTGATTGAGCTGTGGCCGGCCGGTGGGACTTCAATGTGTTGGTGCCGTCTGAGGATTTTTGGGCTGCCGTCGTTCGTTGAATAGCGACCGTGAATATATCTGGCTTAATGCACTCTCTTAATTCCATCACATGCCCCATAATCCTCTCAAGATGTGTTGGAACCGAAGTGATGGCCATGCGACGTGTTCTTCTGCTTCAGTCAAGACGTCTAGTAAGACTTTCTGCTCCACAGGATCTGAGAAGCGCTCTCCACCTAATACTTGGTGAGCTAGGGATTTGGAATGAAGACTAGTCATGGGATAACCTACACATAGCGATTGCTGATCCCGCAGTGAACATCGCGGAAACGTGTTGGCGATTTGAGACAGCGCTACCAGCAAGGAGCCGGACCTGTCCTCTGATCTGCTTCTAGAATACTGTCAGCTTCATGATCTACGAAAACTTCGCGAATGTTTCTCACATCGATTTGATCAGACCTCATCTTTCTGTCTAATCCTATCGATGGAATGGTAGGATCATGGGCCAATAAGAGAATACGGGCAAGCCCCAAGTAGTGCTGAGCGCCAACTACATTTGTTAGCCTGTATCTGTCGTATGAAGAGGAACTCTCACCATGGCAATCATTCAAGAACCAAATCTTGGGCAAAATTTCACCCTTCGTCTCGTCTGGTGGCGACGATCCAATTGGCTTGAACGTAGGCGGACAGTTTCTTGCCCACTGAGCCACATACTCAGACAACCTCTCATATTCTTCCATCGCATTTTGGCGTTTCTCGCCGTAACACAGATTCAAGCAGTCTGCAAGACACGCAATGATTCTGAATGTCCAAGTGCAGTCATCAGATGGCCCAAGCCCACGATTAATGTCGCAGTACTGGGCGAGCATGGGGACGGGTTTGCGAGTCAAGAATGATATGATGACTTCCTGTCGAAGCTCGATCCGTATACACGTAACCCTGAGAGAGGAGTCGGACAGCGTTTCTTCGCGGCCTCGTATCAGGTTTCGAGTTGAGAGGCCGTGGCCCTGGGATCGAAATATTGGATCGTCCTCTGATGAAGATCAGCAGCTGGACTAGGTAGAGTAGAGCGGACGATCACTTGCCAGTCATCTCATCCAAGAGCCTTAAGATTATCGTTCCGGCAAATAGCAGATCTTTGGGGATCGTATCGTGGTCGTTGAGCTCCGGGATGAGAGTCTCGAGACACTTTTGTTGATACCTGTCTGCGGCGTAGCGATCGAATTTGCCCTGGAGGCCGAGGTGTCTGGCTGAGACGGCTAGTATTGCATTTGTTAGTGTGGGGTCAGTGGCTGATGCTGGTAGGACGACATTTTGAAAGTGTTTGTCTCGATCGCAGTAGTCAAACTGCGAGGGATGTCAGTGTATGAGATGTTTGGGGGGTGGCATGGCGGGAAATACCCAAAGACAGAGATCAATTGTGAAATGTCGCAATAGCAGTACTTCGTCGGCATTCTGTAGCGGCCAAATGCATTCAGAATCAGGCAAGGACGGGGGAACAAAGAGTTTGTTCTGAACATATGGCGCCCTCCACTGTCCGATGGTTGTGTGCGGTGATGAGGGCTGTAGTACAACTAACGACTCCGGGGATCGGTTCGCCTCATTACTAGTGACGAGGGCATCGATCAAATTGAAAGTCCTCAGAGCCTGTGTTTCAGGATAGTGGCGACTTGAGGAGTTCGGGTAGCTTGTGCTCGAGACGTCCCTAGACAACGCGTCCTCGACGACTGGCCAATTCGGGACAGCTGCAAATGCTCCTTCATCTTCATTTGAGCCATCTTCGGTTTCCGAGTCTTCCAAGAAGTCTAGATCATGACTCTTGTCTATGAATCGGACTGCCGACTGTCAGCGTCACCACGTTGTCCAACACGGCCTGAAAAGCTCACGATTTGTTTGCACTGGTGTCCAATCTTGATCCTGACCCCATTGAAGCTGGTCCTTCCCCTTTCGCTTTCCCCCTTTCTTCGCTGTGACAACACTTGGATTATGATCATGTCGCCAAAGGAACTTCTTGGAACCCGCGAGGTCGCAGTGCTTCCCGGCCGAGGAGCATGCCGTGATGGATGCAAGCCATCGCACTTTAGATGGTGGCTTTTGCACTCCTGGCTAACAGACTGTTAGCCATTGAATCGTATAACTTGACTTTCATCAGTGCTCACCATGCATGGCGATATGGCCCGTCCCTCGCTCTTCCCATGTTTTGCAGTACATGAAACCAGATGAGAGATCGGAATGGATTTCTGCTTCAGGAACAGTGAAATATATGTCCAGCAGCTGCGAGAGCCACACTTGCCGGTCGCCGCCGGAATATTTGACCTTTTTGAGGTAACTTCATGAATGGGAAATTGATGACATAAGGGGAAGAGTCACGGAGATGCACAACTACGGCCTCCGGAATGTTCTGTCATATTGAGGGCAACCCTAGCGCTTACAAGCTGGGCAGCTAACCTGGAACTGAGACTGCTCATGCAGGCGACTTCGTTTTTGGCGTCGTGGAATCTTAGTACTATTTTGTGGAGTGCAATGCATGTTGAGGATGATGAGGCGAAGAGTAGTGAGGTTGGAAATGAGATGAAATGAGCTATCCCCTTTCTAGCTTAGTAGTTGAGGCTTTGCCGAGGTAACCTTAGACGTGAAGTTTGTTTTCGAACTGAACCAACCTCCAACTTATCAACTTTCCAACATCTCTATCATACATTCAACCTCCCGCGATAACAGCTTCGGATACACGGACAGCTTGAGATGATATATGCAATGCTCGCGTCTAGCATCCCTTTCGGCGCTCTAAGTGGACGCGTGATTGTGGCGACGCGACAAAGTCTGTATTCGAAGTTCGAGGAAAGACCCCGAAGGCATTTTGGGTTTAAAGATCAGACGTACTTGAAAGGAACGTGTTCTGCTAAAATCTTCCAAACCGCCCTCCTTCTTGTGCACTTTATTCGATATTTTCTGTTTCGCGTGTCCTCTTCGTTGCAGTGGTGTACGCAAAACCGGCCAAGGAGATGTGGGGATTCTCAACCTCCGAAGGATTGACACGAGATATTATCATACGAGCTTCCTTGCAGTTATTGCTGGCACTTTCATGAATTGGCGAGAATCGTCCTGATTTCAAATCAAGTTCATCTTCGGGGTCACGTGAGACTGACAAGATCGCATCAGACAGCATCTTCAAGTGAACGGGTTAGTGGCAGTGTCGCAGAGGTGCTGAGTTTGTTTGAGTTGAATGACGAAGCAGTGTGATACTAGTTCGTGTATCAACTAATCTGCTACATTCCATACCGGCACCCTCACCATGCTGAATAAAGCGACATCGAAGATTCTCCGCCTCGGAATTTGGCAACGATGCGTGACCATGGGGATGATCTCTACTCTCTCCTATGACTGGGTCTGCAACCTGACTTGACATCGAAAACATAAGCTTCGCACTTTGAGGAGACATTGCGTTGCGGAAACGGACATTGTATGTTGCCCGAGATGCAGATCAGCCTCACGCAAAATGTCCATTACGTACATGGAGATTTATATATTTGCTTTGCTTGGCCATGATACCGTCAACATTGCTTGTCAAACTCCTTGATAAGCTTTGTTCCCGTGTTCTTTTTCTTTGCAGACCCTCATCCAAGTCGACCATGGCAATACTTTTAACAGGCGGGTCCGGTAAGACCTCAGCATGTCTTGCTAAGTAGTTGAACGACGCAAACATCCCCATCCTCATGAAATATCGCAAAGGCGCTGGCGGAGGAATCAATGGAATACAGGTCGCAAGATTGTAAGTCGAATACACGTTTTTGGCTCAACATCGTGATACTGACTGAAAAATAAGTGATTTCACTAACCCCTCCACTTACGACAGCCCCTTTCATCGCGAATCACTGTCTGGGAAGTTAATTGAAGCAATCTACCTAGCCCTTCCAGACAGTGAAAATCCTATCACTCCCGTAAATGCACTCATCGATCATGCTATCAAGAAGCATGGCTTCAACAGATTTGTCTTGCTAGCTGGTGCAACGGCGATGAAGGGCGGGCCTGGTTGGGGAAAGGTATGGGAGCATCTCGACCAAGTAGGAGCTCGATACACTATCCTTCGAATGACGTGGTTTATGGGTGAGTCGACCTCTTGCATTCATGGCTAGGATTCGGCTGATTGTTTTTCCAGATAACCTTTCGAAAGGACATTTCACCCTATCGATCAGAAACGAATGTAAGATCTGCGCGGCATGTCAGGACAGGAAGATAGCACTCATCAGCGCGAATGATATCGCTGCCGTGGCCGCCAAGGCACTCACCAACGACGACTTTCCAGCTACCGTTGATCTTCGAGGACTCGAAGCACTAACGCTCGATGATGTGTGTTGTTCCCCAAAAACTATGGTGCTGAGTACTGACAATTTTCCAAAAAGCTGCCAGTAAACTGAGCGCAGGCCTTAGACGAGAGATCTTGCACGTCAAATTGTCAAGGCGTGAGACCGCCAAACGATAGATGCAATATCGGTTTCCGGAAACAGTTGCAAAGTTCTTGTCCTTGATTGAGGTCATGACAGCCTAGCGAGAAGACGATATGCCAAGTGATGTCGTGGAAAGAGTCACAGGTAGACCCGCGCAAACCTTGGATTCTTGAATCCAAGAAGAAAAAAACTGCACGGCAGTGAGGGTATGCTACGCTCGGATCACCGACCCTATCTTCTGCAGCGGGAATATAGGCAAGGAAGAAGTTTTCGGTCCGTGTCTTTCGATCTAGATCAATCTTTTCTGTTTGGAAATGTTTTTGTGGTTTATCTATTCGTCAAAGCTCCAACTTTTGATACCCAATTGCCACAGTCTCCTGCCCAAGTGGGAACAAAAGCTCGGGCACCCGTAGGGTTATGTGCAATTTGCATGGGGTTCGCACCCTATTTCCGTCATTTAGTCGCGTGTAAAATCACCAGTCGACCACTTATTCTATCGTCATCAATTCGGAATTTTCTGTTACCAGCAGCGACACCGGCCGATCGACCCGCGTCTCGTGTTGCATGCGCATCGATTCTTGATTCAATGTTGAGGGACGAATAGCTTCGTATTCTTCGCAAACCAAATTCACCAAGAATCTCGGCGCTTCAGTCGTCATTTTACTTGGTTGATCTCTTCCAAATACCGAATTGTACGGGTGCTTGGCGATAGATAATGCAAGGCGATGTGAAGCGGAGCTTTGTCGCTGAGCCCCTTTCTTGGCCTGTGGATATGCGGAAGATTCTCCGTACGCGCATTTACTGCTCCTGGACATGGGTAGGTGCGATGCATGTGATTTGAGCCTTGGCGTGAGAAATTCTCTCAAATGAAAGATCGGCAAAATACGGAACAGCGCTGAGGCTGCACAGCCTGGTGCCGCCAAGTCATTCCAAGAGGTTGCCACGCACGCTACAGCGAAGTACCGACAGAAGTAGGCCCCCACGAACGCTTGCCCAGCGCTCTTAAGCAACGTCCAAGGCTCTAACGAGGCTGTACCCACCAATCTCATGCGCTCAACAGTCTCATTCTGCGTTTCTCAGGCCTTTCGTGTGGTGGGTAAACACCGCCTAGCCTCGAGCCGAGCCTCGTGCCCAGCCTTGTGCACGACCTCGCCAAGTCTTGGTTGTGGGTATTGTCATATTCTTAGAGAGCATGCATCCCTACAATAATCCCTACCGGCAGTAGGCGAGAAACATGCGTTCGTGAGTTCGGCGATATTCATGCCAACGGGGAGACTTACTCGGCACTCACGCTCATCATTCGATGCTCTTGTCTCTTGGCTACCTGTTTTGGGTCGCGAACTTGAGGCTCTTTAGCGTTTGTATCCTAACTTGGCTGTTATAAGATTGTCAGACTGCCCCACTGGGTGTGTACTAGCACGACAGATTCCTCATCGAGGTCGTTTTAGACTGCGCAGCAGTTGTTTAGCAGGAGACCATGGGATGGCACGAACGACTTATATCCCATACGCGATCGAGTGATCGCCACTTTTTCTCCCCCGTTATGATCAAGGCTCTCCTAGTATAATTTCGCATCACGCTCTTTCATTCATTATGTCTCACCAGGCCGGCCCTATTAAAGAGTTGATAGAATACAAGAAGGCTGTCCTCCACGACGACCGACGTGACTCTCGCATTCGCGGTAGTATTGAGGCAACGCTTGCATTCTTCTCTCAACGAAGATTTACATTCATTAATAAACTCGACAGCCGGACTGCTATTCGAGATTCTTCAGCTCGTCATCCAAGTATGTCCTACCCACAGATTTCGAGGCCAGGGCCATACCAACAATTCGACAAATCCAACGTCGACCTGGGAGAAGAGGTCTTGTATAAGAAGGATGTCGAGGTCGGATCGATACACCACACCGCCCACGGCCACGATGCACACGTCGAAGTCACCGGTTCCCTCTCGTTCAAGGAACGCCTAAAGCACTTCACATTCGCCTGGTACGCCATGACAATGTCAACAGGAGGAGTGGCTTTCGTCCTATCTGTCGTTCCCAATCGCTTCGCAGGCCTCACGGGTCTCGGCACCGGCATATTCGTCTTCAATCTTTTCCTTTTCGCAGCCGTCACAGCAACAATGATTGCACGCTTCATAATACACACGGGAACACTTACCCACTCCCTCACAAATCCCCACGAAGGTTTCTTCTTCGCAACATTCTGGCTCACAATCGCCACCATAATATCAAACACTACCGCATACGGTATCCCCAACTCCGGACCCTGGCTCATCGACGCCCTCCGAATTGCATTTTGGATATACACCGTGTGCGCTACTCTCCTTGCAATTTTCTACTACCACGTCCTCTTCACAGTCAAAAAACTCGTCATCACGAACGTTCTTCCAGGATGGGTCCTCCCAATTTTCCCAGCTATGTTAGTCGGTACCCTCGCCTCCGCTATCGGCAAGACGCAGCCGCCTGAACACGCGATGACTATCCTCGTCGCTGGGTTGTCGTACCAGGGACTTGGGTTCTTCGTCGCGTTGGCTATGTATGGTCTTTATTTCGGGCGATTACTTACGTCTGGTTTGCCGGCTGATATGTCGAGACCGGCTATGTTTATTGCTGTCGGTCCACCTTCTTTCACTGCGTTGGCGTTTATTGGTATGGCGCAGGATGTTCAGGCTACTAAGCTCTTTGAGGGATATACGGATTTGAACGGGATTGCGAATCAGGAGATTATCCCAGATGTCCTGTCCCTGTTGGCCCTGATCATGGCAATCTTCCTTTGGACATTGGCTTTTTGGTTCTTTGCTATCGCTGTGGTGGCCTCTCTTGAGGCGGTGCAAAGGAATGATTTCCATCTCAATTGGTACGCGTACGTTTTCCCGAACGTCGGGTTCACGATTTCGGCGATCAAAATTGGAGAGAGACTCAGCAGTCCCGCGATCCAGATGGTTGGGACTGGGATGGCGGCTATTCTATTTTTCTTATGGATTCTCATCGTCATCTGTCACATCAGAGCTATCGTCAACAAGAAGATAATGTGGCCTGGGAAGGATGAGGATGCGCATTGAAGACCAAAAGCCCGAGGATATGATAGATTGAGAAGGTGGATTAGAACTTGAGAGTACGGCTGCGCTGTCTCAGCCTGTCGTTACAGCACACAGCACCGCGCCGACGCGGACCTACAATCATTGACCTCAGCCTGTCGTTACAGATGGGACATGAACTCGCGCCAGCGCGGTGCCTGGTGTTCAGGTTCAGAACATGGAATGGGAGGATAATAGATTGAACTTAGCGTCAAGACATAGACATAGAAATGAGAGACGACTATAGACATAGATGGGATACCACATAGACTTAGATGATAGATTTACTTAGAGACACACATTGATACCATGTTCAACTTCCTCTATTTCCCCCTCTTCGTCCATATTGCTGTCATCGATGTCGCAGCAAGTGCCTTAAATTCTCACTCATATCATTCTGCCTTCTGTCACTTCTCAAAAATCCACTCGATCGAACTCAATCTCAAACCTCAATGTCTCTTTCCGACACATTTGACTTCTCGATGCCCATATTCAAGATCCCAAGAGTCCCAATTTGGCATTCCGAGATCTCTCATGTGACAAGCATTGGCACGGACTACCGGCATGACTCGAGTCGAGGACGCGAAAATGCATGTGGTTCTAGCAAGTTTCGTCCCGTTCCGGCAAGCCTCCTCTGTCCTTGGCTAAACCTTACCTTTGTTTGAATATCGAGGATCTTCGTGATCTAGATCTTCTAGTGGAGATGATGGGAATGTCACTGTTCGAACGAGCTACATGTGCCAGGGAGAGAGCAAGGAGACCCATCTCATCTCGGAAAGTGTTCATGATGGTTGTGATGTTTGAAGTAAAGTAAGACGCAAGCATTTTTATTGAATGGGCTAGAGATTGTGACTTGCGGAGAAGCGACCTTCTGCACAGGGAGTTTGCTCATCTGCTTGGCCAAGTACCAAGATATGGCCAAGATGCGAGATCTACATTTGCCGGCAATGTTCTTAACCCCTGAGGGTCGCGTGCATACCGATATTCCTCTCGTGCCGCATGCGTTTCAACCTCTACTCACGGCCCAGTAATCACCAACTCTTCAAAGTTCTATCTATTAACTCCAGCTTTCGATACGTGGAGAAGTTGAGTGCCCATAGGAGGAGGCTTCGAAGTCTAAACACGTGATCTATGGTCATCACTGAACAAGCTCTTTAAGAGGCGGATCTATCAATATCTCAACTTTGAAGCTGTATCGATCCATAGAATATCTTCTCATTCTCTTGAAATCCCCGGATTCGACATATTGTTGAAGTGTCAGGGAAAGCAACTCGAAGCATGCAAGTTTGTCCAAGATTTATTTTTGTCTCGACATAGCCCGTCGATCTTGCCTACTTCAGCTGATCGTATATGCTTGCTACGCCCAGTCGATATGGCTGTGCCATTTGCAAGGCCGGGTAGCCTGCATAACTGCCGTTGTTATTGGCTGAATCGTGAGATGCTGCAGGCGCCACCAGCCTCATGACCAACAGCTTGTACAAAGTTGCATTCAGGTTCTGGAGCTTATCAAGCAGTCCTTCCCTTACCTAAAACAGTCTCAGACTTTGGTCATGACTCTCGCTGCCAGCTATGGACGACAACCTTGATGTGTGTCCCGTTTCTCCTATAGAGACATCGGTATCAAGCCGCATGGGCTCTCAGCTGCTCCATTCCGACCGCAGCTCCACCATTTCGCAGACAACAACCTCCCCCGGTAAGGAAAAAAGTGATTTGGATACGGTCGAAACCAGGACCCCTGACTACAACACCTCGATTCTCGATCAATCGCATCCAGCTGCGGTACTGCGATGTTGGCTACCAGAACTTCTAGCCTCAGGGCTTTCAATTGTCTCGTTGATGTCCACGGTTATCGTCCTGTGGATATACGATGGACGAGGTGCCAGTGACCTCGGACTACCGTACTCACTCACCCTCAATGGGCTGATCGCGGCCCTTGCAACTCTGAACAGAGCCTTCCTGATGGTTCCGGTGGGGTCGGCGCTCAGTCAGGAGGCTTGGCTTTGGTTAGCATCTAGAAAACAGGACGCACATTGCAGGAGCCGACTCAAGGATCTTGATGCCTCTGATCAGGCGTCTCGTGGTGCTTGGGGAAGCCTGCTGTTTCTATTCCAGTTGAGATTCAGGCAAGTTCATGCATCACAAACATTGGTGAGTTGAACCCTGACATTGGGACAGGTACCTCGCTATCCTTGGCGCAGTTATTAGTATCCTATCGTTAGGCTTTGGTACCTTCACTCAACAATTGATCTCTCTGGAGGCATTACCAATCAATGACCCAGGGTCGCCTCTAAGTACTGGAAATCTTCCGCACAGCGAGGCATATCAATCTTTTGTTGCCGGATGTGAGTACAACGTGCCTTCCAGCAATGAGTTGTATACTGATCAAGTCCAGTGTATGAGAAGGGCGACCTTGACATGAAAGCCGCAATAGTAAATGGGATTCTGACATCGAAAGTCGACGTGCTTTCTGCGAAATGTCCGACCGGCAATTGTACGTGGCCTACAACACCATCAGTAGCTGTATGTGGTGATTGCGTGCCATCTACATACAACACCACCCAAGACAGCACGTGGGCCAATTTCACGATGTCCTCAGGCTCCGTCATCAGCCTAGCCGGCCCGGATGGCAATTCCAGTTCGTGGCAATCCGTGTTTGCAGTAGTATCAGGTAATGGTTCACACTTTAAAAGAAGCGACCTAGAGACCCTCTATGTTGCCAACTTTGATGTATTCGGCACACCGTACAACCTCACAAAAGCCTATTTCGATGCTAGTCTGCCGATGTCCACGCTGCCCTGGGATAAAGAAAGCACTATCGTGACTGAATGTGCTTTGTGGGCCTGTGTTCAATCCTATGACGTCAGCACTCGCTCCGGTCAACAAATGCAAACAATTTCTTCAAATTACTCGAAAGTTCTGCCCATCGATGTATGGCTTCCTTCTGGGAACAAGTGGACCTTTGCAACAGCGCCAGTGAGCAACGGCACATCCCAAAATCAAGATTCTTATAACTTTACCTTCGCCGTGGATGCTGAAAATGCTTTGAGGATGTATCTTCAGCAGACCTTGACTGGCAAAATACTCCTGAGCACAGAAGCAGACTTCACACTAGGCCAATTGTACGCCGGATCGCCATACCCTTCGGACAGCGTGATCCAAGCGATATGGCAGGCAACCCCAGACTTGAAAAAATGGATCAACAACCTCGCTATCAGCATGACGAATGCGGTTCGAAGCAATGTTCCAGCTTCCAGAGAGAATTTGAGGGGCACGGCGTATCAACTCGGTGTTAGGGTGCGCTGGGAATGGTTGGCGTTGCCCATAGCTATGATCGTATCCTCTATCGTCCTGTTAGTTATTGTCATTATCAAGACGGCGGGGAGTAGTGTACAGCCTTGGAAGAGCAGTCCTTTGGTCTTCTTGTTCTGCGATGTAGATCCGGAAATTAGGAACTCTGTTGCCGGACGTACTGGGAGGCACCTTGGTATGGAGAAAGGCATTGGAAAGCGCAAGGCTGTGTTGACTGAAGACTCCGATGGTACATGGACTTTCCGCACGCCGGCTTTCAAGAATGATCCGATCGTCCTCCTCAAGTAGGACAGGATTCTGAGTGAGAACGAATAGATTAAGCGCTCCAATCTTGCAATTGAGTATGTCTAACTTGATTATGGCCGCTTCCCAACTCGGTAGCAAAACATTCAACCTGTTTAGAGAAACATGAAACATTGAAAACAGGACTTGGGTGTGAGTTCCGAGATGCGAAGTCTGAATTCTCGGTATCACGTGCCATCGCGTTTGGCGTTTTTTCTCGCTTCCACACAAATCGTCTCACGTCATCCAGAATCGTTTCTCTCAAACTCAGGGAACCTGGACACGCATACGCAGCACCTCCTGGTCATTAGAATATTGGATCCCAATTGCATATCACCGACTGTCTATCCTCCTAGAAATCATGGACTCTATTCTTCGACAGCCGCAACACGACGAGTATGGACTTCCCATCCTTCCGAACATGCCTCGCGGTAACGACGATGAGACTGACGAGATGATGGCGGCCCTCGCAGCTGGCGACTTCTCTGCCCTTGGCTTGCCTATGCCCTCTTCGATGCCGACCGCAGAAGAAGCCCAGCGAGAAGCGCGAGAACGATCGACGAAAGTCTTGTCGGGATGGAACACGCTGCAGCAGATATTGGAACGGCACGAAGAAGTGTTACGAAAACGATGGTTGAAGAAGACAAAATCACAACGAACTAGCATTGTCTTGCGCGCTTGGCCTAAGATGTCTGCGGGCCATCGACCAGATTATACAGCTCTGATGAAAGAGGGTCAACACAAGGGTCAAGGGACCAAGTTCAGGGAGGCATACCTCTGGCCGTATATGAACGTGGAGGATCTGGTCAAAGGGAAGAGTCTGCTGCTATTCTTGAATTCTAGGGGTAGAAATCCACCACACATGTTTGCTCACGCCGACTTTGATGCTGGTAGGCTTGGCCATGTCAGCGGTGCTGTCATGCCTGCGTTCCTCAACCTACATACAATGCTGTTGGAGGGCGAGTCTGTGGAGACTTATGGCCGCTTGATCTCTTGGGATAATGACGAGGATGCAATGATGAAATGTGTGTCGGGAATTGCACATCAGCCTGGTACAGGGTTGATGGTCCTGGAAATCCAGGAGAAGAACTTCCAATTTCTCATCGAATGTTGTCGCGCCATCCTCCATGACCATGACCAAGACACGTTGATCAGCAAAGCCGACATAAAGCCCGAACCAGCACCACTTAGTGATAGCTCCGAATACCCCACGTTGGCGATGATGGCTGCAGAAGCTCCCTATCGTGTCCCCGCTCAAGTCAATTTCCTTCACTTGAAGGCATTGATTGCAGCTAGGCGCGCGAGTGCGGAGGATCACATACGGGCATTGAGAGAAGATCCAGGATATTTTGCAGAAACTTTGGCTGACTGGAGTGAGCATCGACAAGAGAAATTGCTCGACACAAACGGCGCTCGTCACCCGGTCCTTGATACGCCGCTGTTTTGGCAACGAGTTATAGGCAACGTGCTGATGGATGCGTATGGGGCGCGAGAAGTTTGGGATATGCTTCATGGACACATCGACCGACTAGTCTCACTACTGGAAAAGCACTCGGACAATATCACGCCCAAAGAGACCCTCCCAGCTGAGTACATCAAGGCATTGCTCACTTTCAGGTATGACCTAGGCCAGGCATCGAAGGGCTTAATTTCACTTCTGAAGACCGGTTTCCCTGCGTCTCCTCCGATGCGGCAATCCTTTGTGGGGGAGCCTCATATATCAGGATCAACCATGATCAGGGTAATGAGTAGGGGAGGCTCAGATCAATCAACAGGGCGCATGTTGTGGCTTTTCAATACACTTTGGACAGACAGCCAGCTTCAACTGGTGGGTCTTCCCGGTCTCATGGATGAGATCGAGTATTTTGTACAGAGTGGCCCCAAGGAGAAAGCCATGCTGTCACCCTGGACCGCTCGTGAACTCTCGGATCTTGGTTTGGTCGCTCGAGCCCTTCATGAGCTGGAAATTTATCAACCATGGGCGGCCGGCTTCGACCACGTCTGGGCAACGGAATACGGTGCCGACATCGAGGCAGACTTTCCTCGACGATTTAGTGCATTTGCCGAAACCGAGCGGAATCTCAAGGAAGCTTCGCTCGTCAAGGCACTTGCACAGTATGGGGCACCTGGCGATGGCCGCTTCTTCTATCCATCTGACAAACGTCGCACGAAGCAGACTACGGAGAGTATGCGACAGGCTGAGTCAAACCTAGACTTATTCTGGGATACTGTCGATGAGCACTATCTACGCAAGACTGGGAGAACCTTCGATCGGAACGTAGGATTTCGCCAATTGGATCGCACCCCTGAATGGGTAGAGTCTATCAAAGAGCAAAAGTCGGTACCAAAGCAGTCATCTGGTGATCTTCACAAACCCCTTTCAGGACTGCGACTTGATTCACCAGATCGACCCACAAAATTTGTTCCGCCTGAGCAGAAGACCAAACCCAAGACCCGAGGGTCCACCCATGATGTCCTAGACAACACACCGGACATTACCCCACAAAAAATACCAGACAGACAACCGACATTCACACTCAAAAACCGTGCCTATAAAGTCTTCAAGACTTTATTCTTCAACCCGTCTCAGTCCGATCTCCCAGGCGAGATTCCTTGGGCTGACTTCCTTTTTGCGATGGCATCGACAGGATTTGCGCCGGAGAAGCTGTACGGATCCGTTTGGCAGTTTACGCCCACCGCACTGGATGTAGAGCGCAGTATTCAGTTCCATGAACCACATCCTGTAGGGAAAATCCCATTCCGCAATGCCCGACGAATTGGTAGGCGCTTGGCCCGAGCGTATGGGTGGCATGGGAGAATGTTCGTTCTTGAATAGGAACATATCATGTAAGTCAGATAAGTTGACTGGGCTGGTGATCGCAGGTGATGCGACTCTCAAGCTGGCTACTATTCTACCTTTCCATCTCGGGAAACTGCTTCTGTATGGTGTCTTAGAGCCCACGTCATGTAGATCGTATCATGACATGAGTATGTCCTCTGAAGAATTTACACTGCTCTGTCATTCGAGCTGCAACAGGCGGAGGAATAATCCGAGTCAATTTTTTGCGAGCGTAGCTCCTGGCTAGATACAATTACATGGAGATACTTGCCCGAGATTCGTTCAGACTCCTAGGCATTGAAATTCTCATGCCCGAATTAGGCATCCACTACCAAGCTATCCAAATCAAGCTCCTCCTTCCTCCGCACACTAATCTTCGCCGCTGGATCAACGTACATATTTATTCCATACTCCAGCCAAGTGGCAGCGCTCGGATCGTTCACCCTCATATCATACTTCAGTAGTAAGTGCACCATCGCAATCTTGACTTCGTTGGCAGCGAAAAAGCGTCCTGGGCACGCATGCTCTCCATGGCTGGACGCAGTGTGGTCCTGGCTCGTTGAGGTCAGATGGCTCCTGTGCTCATAACCGGGCAACTGCGACGCTTCAAGAAGCGATACCCATCAAACTTGTCCGGGTTCTCATAATCTGTTTCAGCCCACATACGATGAGAAGAGATTGCTATCCGCTCGCCTTTCTGGATTTTGATTCCACCCGGAAGCTCAACACCATCGACAGCCAGGCGATGCATGAATGCTATAGGAACGGATAGGTTTGAGCTATTTGTGTGATGAAAGATACTCTATTACTATAGGCTTTAAACGCTGCGTCTCCTTCAGAAAACTGTCCAGAAGGTGGAGTTCGGTCAACGCCACCTCTTTCCACCCATGCTTTTCTAGAACCTCAATCACCTCTTGGCGCAAAGGTTCCACCGTCTCTTGATGCGCACACAAGTTCAACAATGCCTGACTTAAGAGGTCGCTTGTTGTATGGATTGCCGCGATCGACAACACCATCTGTAGATCAATATCATTGTATGCTCGACCTTTCGAGGCTGTTTGGAACCATTCTATCGAATCGTCATGCAGAATCACCTCTCTTCCTCCACGCCGAGCAGCGGCTTTCTCAGCCTCCCGTTTTACCAAAATTGGAGCCAGGAGTTTGGCACCCGCTTTACGATCTGCTCGGACCTTGTGACAGATTGGAAGTGTTCTTTCTGCAAACCAGCGCAAGGGAGCAGGCACCATCTTGCAGATTGCGATGGTGATAAAGCTGTTGATTGTATTCTTTTGAAATTCAGAGCCGGTCCTGGTTCCTAGTGAGTTCCTCTCCGTTGAAGATGCGAGAGGAGAGACGAGCGACCCAAGAGAGGACGTCTTCTCGCAAATCAACTTCATGCCACTCTGGGTTGGCAAATGGGTTAGTGCTCTTCTCCGGCAGCGAAATGTCTTATTTCGTTGCTTACCTGCAGATTGCGTCCATGTGTCATTCAAACATCATCTCATCTCGTCAGAAAGTGATTTTGTAAGCCCGGCTTTGAAGTGCGTCGGCGCACGCTTACGTAGGGCGGCTGGCATGGAGGGGTCTCACGCAAACTTCCAATCAATCCTTTCATGACAGCTTCTTTAAACATACCAGGTAGAGGGCTGCGGAAATTCTTCCCATTAATTCTTTCGTGCTACCAACGGGAACTTGAGTTCCATATTAGAACATACTTCTTTGTATACAATCATCTCTCTTCTTTCAATTTCTTATATCTATCGCTAGAAAGATACCTTGCAAGAAGAGAGCTCGATTGGGCCTAGTGCCTCCAAGCCCCTACACCTCTTCGCTTCTCCTCCAACCTCATCTCTTCCCATCTTCAAATAATTCGAAACACCAAATATAGCCGAATCTGCCCCCGCACCTCAATCGCCCATATCGAGAACCCTTGAGCAACTCACAATGGCAGCAAACAACAACGATACAATTCTTGCTGATCCAAGAAAAGCCCCCCGCAAGGCCAACTATACCACCAAAGACATCATCGAGCACATCACGACCCACGATACTATCCCTTGTACCACAGCCTGGCGTCAAAAAATCATAGATGGGAAGTCGTCTGAGAGACCTGGTTATTCTATCCAGATCTACTCCACGACTCCAGATTCCGCAAACACCTCACATCTCGACTCCGTTGCCCTAAAGATATTCAAAAAGACATTCGATGAGAGAAATGATACCAACGCTTTACAGCGACATCGTCTTGATTTCTACGGCCTTGAATTCCCCGCTGGTACTTCAGAGGATGAAAAAGTTGAGCGATGCATCGCTCATCAAAAACTCGAAATTACAGCGAGGAACGCCACTGGCAAGCTCGACTTATTCATCCCTGGAACGTACGATACGGACTACTGGCAGCGCTGCCTCTACATCATACTTGAACCCGAAGAGAAGTGGGTTGAGGGTGAGGGGGCATTTCTGATGGTTATGTATGATCTGGTGGAGAAGGAACGAGAGGAAGATGACCAGGTTGATGAGGTGATTTGTGTAAGGATGGGGACAAAGATGCTGGGGGAGTGCTTCGGGGATAAGAGGGAGATGAGGCGGTGGTTTCACGAGGAAGTTGTTGGCGCCTGGGAGAGTTCAGTAGAGAAGAAGTAGGGGCACGGTGGGATAGTGAAGGAGTTGGTTGTCAGGGTCGTCTTCCATTCACACACGGGTGGGGTGAAGGATTAATGAATTTGACAATTTCAGTCAATCTGCATGGTCCCAAGATCTCACACCATGACGGTCAAGCTCACTTGTAATGAAGACATTATGGGTACCCTGCTAGAATTTCCAAGCTTTCAAGCTGCAAGCATTCCCTAAAAACTAGGCCCGAGTTGCGAGCCTGGGATCATAAGTCTGTATTTTTTAAGGCTTTTCAGGGCTTGCTAACAAATAAACGCTGAAATGGAATATCGACTTTTGAATCAAAATATAAACATACTTACTTAATTTGTAAAAAGATATTTTAGCTTTTGTCAAATAATAAACTACGGTCTTAAAAGATTTTAATTTGTAGTTGTTTTATACTTTTTAAGTAACGGCGTGGACTTTGAAGTTCTTCGCAAAAAAGTAGCCTAAAAACAGCCTGAAAAGCACAGACTTATGATCCCAGGCTCGTTAGTCTCGTAGGATTAACCGGAATACTGTAAGTCACTCCTCTTGACAAATAAGTCATCCCCGCGTTCCCATAAGCACCATAAACACTCGGCCCCGTATTTGGCCTTGGGAACCTCATCCCACTGGCCCCGAGACCACACATGCCACTATTCCAAGTCAACGCCACCCAGTCTTTCTCCGCTTGCGTATTTCCAGAATACCAACTCCCCTCGTAGTATTGCTTTGCTCCAGGCGCCCATCCTTTCGCTCTTGTTTCAATATCTCCGAGGTTGATGTCGATCCAGAATGCATACAGAGTACGCAAAGATGCAGTTCCACCGGTTGTAGTTGGTTCCCCGGCCACTGCGCCAGTACCCCATGGATATGTTACGTCGGAAGTATGAACTACCAGGTCTATCCAGTTATTGACCCTCATCCATTTATTCCATATTGCCTCCGTGGTTCCGTCACCTTGGTAGTTAGGTATCGGAATACTCCTGCGCCATTTCTGATTGAAAGCGGGTAGCGCGAGGGCTTTTGACCCTGCCCTTGTCTGTCCAATCTGGCACGCCCCCTCTAAACTAGACGCCTTTGCGGCCGTTGATCACTGTGGATACTAAGGCGAGGTTCTGTTGTGTGCGAGCTTTTGTGAAGGCGGGGGAATCAGAACGGCCGAACTGGTAAAGCATGACGGATAGTAGAGCTGCACCAGGCAGGGATGTACCTGCAATGAAGATCTCAACATCAGTATGCTTTTCCTTCTCACAAAGATTCCGGAGCAGAGTTAAATGTCCCCGGACCATTTGGACATTCTAGGCTTCAGCGCTAGAGACAAGGTATAACGAAGGAGATTGTTCCTAGCAGTTGACTTACTGAGGTTTGTACTCGTACACCACGCCTGCGATTGTAATCTCCTAATCTTCGTCGTCGAGTCTGCGCTCAAGCGCCTACGTATCATTCCCGTAATATTCGAAGTCTCGATTCGTAAGACTAGCGGTGGTACAAGAGATCTAACTCGAATCGCCGAAATCACCCGGACACGAGCAAGATTCTCCATCTCTTTTGCCAAGGAAGAGCCTGCGGGCGCCTAAGCCAAGCTCGTCTGAGTCTTCCCCGCTGTCGCATAATGGGCACGCCGAAATATTACCAGTTCCTGTGGTATCATTGGCGTCGCTGGGATAAGTAAGAGTTGAGATATGGATGAGTGGACCGATGGTCGTGCTTCGCTTTGAAAGTTGAGGGTAGTACCGAGCTGAGACTTCCGCCGGAAGCTCAAGAAGAGGCATGCTGTAAATTTCCCGCTCGTAGCTGGACATCGAGTCTAAGCCGCGAGTCGTAACATTCACAGAACATGTTTCTGGCAAAATCATGACAGGAGGCAAAGCGTAAATAGGATAACTTGAGATACCACCGGGAAGAGCCCATTGGATGGCGCTTGGCACAATGAGCTGAACCGATAAATCGGCACCAGCATTGGCGCCATAACAAACAAAGGTGCCGGAGCCCTCCGTCGATGCAGATGCCTACACAGCTGGAATTTGTAGTCAATCCACATTCTTCAGAAAGGGTCGGGAAGAGGGCTAGTGTCCCAGTAGGAAGGGTCATACATGTATCCAGAACAATGGACCCCTAGGATAAGACAGGAGAGGGAATAATTTTCCGAGATGACAACTTACATAGAATTGAACGTAACCATCAGCAACTACGTTTACAGTGGCGGGGTCTATGTTGATGAGGTTCTGGTTGAACTCGATTCCAAAGCTGATCATGGGCTTGACGTGAGCGGCTATCTGTCCTTGGGCGGAGATACTCCAGTCTATGGCAGTGGTCCCGACATCTTGCGTACCGTCTTGGCTCGGAGTCGTTATGTTCTGAGGAGTTTCATCGCTGTCCTGTTCTGGGAAAGCAAGCTGTGTATCCCATTTCGCCAGTATTGTTTCTGCTTGGAACTTGCCTTTCACGGTTAAGTCCATATTGACGCTTCCAAAGATACGAAAGTTGGGGCCCTATGTTTGTTAGTTAATCTCCCAGAAGAAGAGGGTGTTTGAGGTGGATTGATACATACCACTGTCAGAATTCCAGGAACAGAGAAAGTCGCACCGAAGTTGTCCAAGCCGAACAATTCGATGTCGCCAGTGTCATATGAGGCTTGAACCAGAGCATCTATCGTGAAGAGGGACGCGGTTGTACCGGAATTCTTGAAATAGAGGCACGAGCCGCTCAGGTCGGGGGGTAGGCCCAAGGTGGCGACTATCATGAGTCCAAATAATGTATCAATTACAACGTTCATCTAAGCTTCCACAAGCAAGCTTGTGCCAACTTCAACTCATCGATGTTGCATTGGTAGGTCTCGTCAAGTAGAACAACATTGATAGCGTCTTCGATGGTATGACTGATTGACGGAGAGAATGCAGCAGCATCGAAGAGGCCTTTGAGCCACTCAACGACATCGCTTCCGAACCATCGTGCCTCGAGGTCGTCGCGGGCGATGAGGCCAGCTACATGGTCCATTTTGTCTTCTTGCCAGGATTGTTCAAGATATCGCTTGTGGTTGCTGCCATATTCCTGAGAAGTGGTTAGTCAGACGGGCCCCAGAAGTTGTCCCTCAGACGTACATTGAAAGATCTCTTGCATCGCTTCTGACCGGGAGAGCAACGACCTTGTCCCAATACCCTTCTTCGTTGCTGTAGTCAAGTCTCCATTACGTCGTACCTAAGTCCTCTGGACCCCGCTTAAAATTGTAATCAAATGTCAAATCGTAGATCGTGGGATCGAGCCCTGAAGTTCTCTTCTTGATGTGAGAAGGGAGTGTCTGGTTTACAGCTGGTTTCATGTCCACGACAACAGCATATGTCCCTGGGCCGCATCCTTTCGGCATCTCCAAGATTGTGCCTGGAACGCCATGGCCAAGATGTATCTTGTGACAATTTGATTCAAGCGAGTCGTCGTTGCAAAGCATTTGGATAGTCTGAGCTTCCTCAGACATTGCATCATTACAGCCAAAAACCTCCCAGTGAGACCCGTCTCTCTTGCGGAGAGAGATTTGGATAGTTTCTGGAGAGGTCATGACGAAGCCGCCAAATGCGGCATCGTTGGGGGTGTCATCATCGCCGAGAGTTCCTTGGCCACCCCACTACAGGAAGTTAGTATCATGTTTTCTCTCAAAATTTACAGCCGAGAAGGTCGAAACCCGCTCGGAGGCTGCTGAAAATCGAAAAGGGGGGACAAAGAGAAAGTCTGGTTGCTGTTGGAACAATAGTCACGTGTAGCACTAGGCTGCATTAGGACTAGCCCGCTTGTGCTAGAGTTGAGGTTATATCCCTTAACTCTTGCGCACTTTCTAGATAATTAACAATCGAACAACAACTTACAAAGCATAGAACTGAGGTTTCTGTGCTTTGTGTCTGGCCTATTAATAGGCATCCCTATGAAACCCACAGTTACAGTACCGTCGACTGCTAATTTGAAGTCGGTATCAGCAGTGCTATCAGTCGGCGGGTCCACAAAGAGGTACTCCAGAGGCACAGGAAGGAACGGTTGCTCTCCTCCTGGCGTCGTGCAGCAGAAAACTCTGTCTGTGTGTCAGCAAGAATCGTACTGTTGAATGGTCACACTGAGCCAGCTTCTGACCTTGTACTTATTGTCAGGTGCTCACCTGTCTCTATTCAACTAAATACCGCAATTTTCGCCGTGACCGTCGTAAGAGTTCGCCAGCTCTATTTCAGTATCAAATGCACAAACATTATCGTAGCAGCTACCAGACTTCCCTTGCCAATGACAAGTTGCTGCGTAAACTCGCTACCCTTAGGGCAACAAAATTGCGTCGGCTCAAAGACGCAATTGTCGTAGAACTCTCCTGCAATAGAAATTTCTATGGAACTGTCACATGTTACCCCACAGCCTGTCTGTCGGCATCCAGTAGATATTCCTTCCTGGTAAATGACCAGCAAGAACCTTTCAGATATCGACAGATGAAGGTGGGGCCAACTAGAATGGCGCAACAATAAACATAGTTACCGTCGGTACAGTAATCCGTACTGTCTCCCCATCTCAAAAGTGTTAGCTACAACATCACATGGGGAAAATTCAGACTCACTTGTCTTGTTCCAGTGCTACTTCGTCAGTAGGGCATCTTCCATTGCGTGCAGGGAAATTTCTTCGCCAAGTGCAGGTCTTCGGATCAGGAGCCGAATCAACTGGACAGCACAGTTGACTGGTTCCTGTTGGATTCCCATACTTGTCATCACAACCTTGAGTCGTGATGAGGATTTCTCCAACAATGCAAGACCCTCCACAATCAGTCAATCGACCTAAAGTGTAGGTCAGCAAAGTGTTTCAGAGGCATCATGTAGCTGACCACTCACGTTGTCCTCCTTGGACTTGTTGCCAAGAGCTCGAGTCTGTGCTATTGTCGCAGAAGGCATTGAGAGTCTGGGGATACAGAAGTCCCTGCAAGGCTTGGAGATCGGTTGTGTCCTGGTCAATCGCCCAGATAGCAAGACCTCCTAGTCTGATACCGTTGGCCCATTTGATTTTCTGTTGGAAAGTTTTTTGATCATCATAGCTGACCCATTGGTCATTGTCTTAAGTCATGTATTTAACGGCAGCTTCCTGATCCCAATAGGGTCCGATATCGTATTTGTTGATGATCTGCGTGACCTCATTGTAGGACAAAATACCAGAGGTCGCTGTGCACTGAGGTCATGTGTCAGTCTGGTCATCGTTGTTGCTGGAGACGGGGCTTACCTGGCCAGGGTTGACACCGCCCTTGAAAGGACAACCTGGTTGCCAACATGAAGGGTTGAAAAGTTGGAAAGCCCTTCCATAGAAAACGATGCCCAGATTGATTTTTGCTGGGTCGACTCCAACTCGCCAAAATAGGGCCAAAGCAGCTTGAATCTCAGTCAGATTCGTATGTGCAAGAACGATGCTTCCGATCTGATCCTTCGGCCCGTCCCAGGTCCCATGTAATCATACGCCATAAGATTAGTGAAATCAACGTAAGCCATCATCGTAAAGAGGTCGAAATTCTGGAGATACTAGTATGAGGATGGCGTGGTGGACGAGACGACGTACTTCACATTTGTTTCGTACATCTTGATTTAGATCTCGGCGAGCAGGAGAGCATAGTTCTTTCCATCGTTGGGATTACCACCTCTGTCTCCAGCTCCGGAATCTGCGAATATTGTCAGAATTCCTACAGGGAGAAGCATTCAATGAAAGGATTGCTTACATTCCCAATCAAAATCTACACCATCGAAGCCATATTGGGTTAAAAAAGGCAAAGAGGTTGGTGATGAACGTTGCTCTGTTCGCGCTGGTGCTGACCATAGTCGTGTACACTGGCTGTGTGACGGTCTGGTTGTCTGTGAAGCTCCAACCACCTAGGCTAATCATGATCTTCGCACCAGGGTTCTGGGATTTGATCTCCATAAGTTGGGTGATGACAAAATCATCCACACCGGTCGTAGGTGTAACCTCGTACGTGTCGGGGGTGATGTATCCAAAAGCAGCGACCAAATGTATAAGCGACCCGATTGGGACGTTTGCAAGCTGAAGATTTATAACGGAACAAGAGGAGAAGTACTTCCGAGCCTCAAAGTATCCCCAAAATACGAGACTGAACATCACTGCCGGACGCTCCTGATGTTGGTTGTTCTCAATTGCTCTGACAGCCCTAGGAATGGTTCAGCGTTGTACCGTAGAATAAATTGAGGTTTGCATACCGTGAGGCAAAAGTCTGATGTCACTCCGCAAAATCCAAACTAACTGCAGCAAACATTCAAAGGGCAAGTGGTATTGACTGTCTGAGCATCTTTACCAAACTCTGCAAAGGCCTCACACTTGCTCCAGCATACACTGTTCGGAGTTGTTCGGTCGCCACAATAGCCGAGGCCATATCCACAATTCCCTGTCTTGGCACAGCAGGCGCCTTGCACGATGTTAGTTTGATTATCCCATGGAGGCGAAGGACAATAAACATACCGTTCGAGCAAGGAGTGTTTTCATCGCAGGTATAGTCTCGCTTCGAGAACTGGCTAGTGGTACTAGTCACACTGGAGCAGTCCTCCCCTTCTGGAACTCGAATTTTGACTGAGTAGTCGAACCACGACTCGGGTGCTGGTAGGTTAGGGCACATGTTGGAACGCCTGGCAACTTCAGCTTTGGCCATCTGGTACCGCATCCAAGAAGGGCCTCCGTGTAGATGTTCATGTCCATTGTGATGAGGAAATGCAGTGACTCCCAGGAATGACAGTTGGCAGAGAAAAAGAAAGAGCATAGGCAGAGCCAAAAGAGAGGACACCATCGTGACGATGGCACTGAACAAAAGAGTAACAAAATGATAATAAGGGTTAGTAAAAGAAGCAAGTATAGACAAAAACGTCGAAATAAAAATAATTATATATTTTTAATAAAAAATCAAATAAATCAAATAAATCAAATAAATCAAATAAATCAAATAAAT